>JAOBAY020092466.1:0-10014 GCA_025331085.2 Zoanthus sociatus | reverse complement strand
GGGGCTTATTTTCGGAATTTTACGTTATTTATTTGCCTTTATTATAATTACAAATTAAGTATATAAATCAAACGCACTAAGCGGTGCTTTAAATAGTGTGCTGCCTGGTGAAGAACCTCGGTTGAAATTCTCAGTGCAAATGTTTTTGCTTTGTCTAGCGTCAATGTAGACGAGTGTATGAAATCCTGCGTCTCCGTGCAACAGACCGCAGCAACCCACAAGAATACAAAGATTATCGTCTGGATGTCAAGAAAAGACTTAACATACCGTTTCAGGTGAGAGTATTGACTATAATTCCATGCAAAAGCTTATTTTACCATATATAGTGGTAATCTATAGTGATGGTCTAAGAGCTTTTTAACTTTTAATATTTAGTTTATTGATCCCGGAATTAACGCAAACCTTTTGTGTTTTGTTACATGTTCATTCTATTAATTTAATTTAATTTAATTTAATTTAATTTAATTTAATTAATTACAGTTCGTTAATATGGTACATAACAACAGGATGGCAGTAGGGGGAAACTTAATTCCCATTCTAAGACTGTCATCCAAACATAAATTACAAACAATTACAATTAAAATACATGCTGGAAGAGCGGGTCTAAATATGTATAAAATACATTGACTGCTAAAATAAAGTGATGAATGTAATGCAAAATAATGGTCATAATCTTAAATGATTTAATAATGAGGTTTTAAAAGAGTGCAAACTGAGAGATTGCAAAATGTCACCAGGTAAATTATTCCAGTCATTGATGTATAGCGATGAAAAAAAAGAGTATTTCAGATAGTTCGTGTGAGTGGCTTTCGGTCTGATCTTAAACATATGACCTCTCGTATGTGTTCTACCTACTATATCATAATACAAATCACGATTAATGTTATAATAACCAAAGATTATATAGTGTGAGCAATTATTTCAGGTATTTTCTCCTCCATAAGTTAAAGATTCGGGATGTAAAATTATCTTCAAAAAAATTGCCTCGATATTTTATACCATACATGGGCAAAAAATGAACACAAAAATTCATCACCACAACAAGAGTCACAGATCATCTAAAGTACTTAACAACTTTTTTCACTTCTTTCTTTTAAATATTTTTTTAAAAAACATAACTACAATGATCAATCAGGAGATATTGAACGATTCCACTTTCACAAAGCTTTCCAAAAAGAAAAAGTCATCAAACATCATATTTTTGACTCATACACAGTATTGACTTACATACATGAGCAATCTACAGAAAAGAAAATTAATATCAACTTACTACTGTATCTGCTATATTATTTATTGTATTAAACTTTAAAGCTAACTGAATCCTTTAGAAATTTTTTGGCCAATGAAGCTTCTTTCTGAAATGTTAAGCAGATGACTCCTTATGAACAGGACACTGTAGCTCAGCACTGATAGTCTTACATGATTGTCAAGTTGGTATACTGGCTTTAATCAATCAATCAATCAATCAATCAATCTGGAGGTGTCCAGATTTACCTCACTTTGGTAGCAATCTATCCAAATCCCACTTTCAATCTCACTCAATTCATGGCATCCTTTTTCTCCAAACCAAATCCAAAACTAAATCCAATCCAAAACCAAACCCAATCCAAAACCAAATCCAATCCAAAACCAAATCCAATCCAAAACCAAACCAACACTTAAGAATACCATATTGGAAAGCTAAGTGAGCTTTAGAGAAAAAAAATCACACACATGTACACTACTTAAATGTCATCATAGCTGGGATTTAAACTCGAACTATATACCTAGAAGGAAAAGATCTCACCAACTGCATTAAAAATTTTGCTATAGCTGTACAGCTTATACAAATAAACAATTAAACACAAATAAATCCTTGCTACTCTAATAATAACATTGTACCTAAGAGGATCTAATCTAAATGTTGGTACCAGTTAAGCAAATTTCTTCAAAGTAAACATGTCCCCTCCACAGAATGCTTTGAAATTCAGGACATGGCTCAAAAACAATATAAAATCAAGTTCAAAAAGGCCAATGATGCAAATAAAATGACTAAACCTATTATTAAATGTTTTTGTTTTCCTAACATAAAACATTTGCTCGTGTTTATAGGTTATTCAAACCATCTTCAATCATTGTACATTCACTGATGATGGCCTAATCACAAAACATGATTGTCTAAAAATGAACTGTCAAGGTTGATAGTTGGTGTTTTAACTTTAACAATCTAAAGGATAAATACCCACTACTTGTAATTATCCCTTTAATCCCCTTGAGCATTACACTTGGAACCACTATACATTTTGTCTTATGTAGGAACCTGGGTCTGTTTGTTACCTATGCCATGACGATGATGATGCCTAAGAATGCCAAAACAATTGTTCATGGGTGCATTCAGGCTCATTAATTATGGTTGACGTAAACAGTTGCTTAAAGCCCATTTTAGTGGCTTTAATTTAGCATGAGTAGAAAATTTTGTGGTATAAATTATACAACCTCGTGATTATCATTTAAGCCACACTCCATAAGTCCTGCAGCTTTACTATAACTTAACATTATCTTTGGCAATACAGGGCTTAAATTAACGGCCTGTCAATGGACATTGTCCAATCAGAATGGTGACTTGACCAGACAAAACGTTTCATTGCCAGTCACGTTGACTGCTCTGGCATACCCCACTTTGTTAGAAAAACTGTAACGTCTTGAGATCATTAAATGAATTATAATAATTATAATCTTTGTCAGTGATCTGTACTTCTTATAATTTGTTACAAAGGCTGATAAACTGATGTTCTACAATGCACTCTAAAAGCTTTACCTAATTGCTTACTTGATATTTTTGGGCTTATGTTGTCATTACCTTATATAGTTTTTTTCACAATGTTGACCGGCCAAAAAGGAGACATGTCCAAATTAAAATCAGTTTCCCCAGTCAGCATGACCGGCCTCCGTATGAAAATTATTTTAAGCTTTGGCAATAGGAGTGTTTGAATCTGAAGACTCACCAGAAAGTTCAATGAACTCATCAGCAATGGATGATCTTCTGCTCCCAGTTCGACTGTTTGATCGGCTAACACTTCTGCTGCCACTACCAAAAAACTGGCTGAACCTGCTGGAGACTTGCTCAACCTAAAAGTAAATTACACCAGTTCAAACTTTTGTTCCATAACTTCCAATAAACTGGCTGAACCTGCTTGAGACTTGCTCAACCTAAAAGTAAATTATTACACTAGTTCAAACTTTTGTTCCATAACTTCAGCTTTTATGAGAAAAAGCTCCTTGCAAAAGAACTCTTACATGAGAAAAACAATACTTGAGATTTCTCTTCTTTACAATGTGTGCTTTATAAATTTATTGTACAGGTACTTTTACCCATTATTGTAACATATATTAGTTAAATCCAGTGCCTAATGAAGGAAACAAAATATATTAAAAAAATGAATAATTAACTTTAGAGTAAAGTGCCTTATATTGCTCTATCAAAGACAATTTAGAGTGGTATTCTCCAGTCAGGCAATGTATATATTTTTTTATTTAAAACACTGAATCACTGAATTATAAATTACAACAAATGTAAATGAGATTTCAAAATAATACGGTTCAAGATAGCCACCAGAGGAATATCCAGCTTGTTTTGACGTCAAGTGGAAACAATCTTAAAATAACCTCCCTTTTTTTTTTGCAATTTAAGATATCTTTATATGTCTATGATTAAAAATAACAATAGTGCAAAAGGTTTATACAAGAAAGAAATATTTTCACTGTAGGCAATCAACAGATGCAATACTATGGAAAAATAACCTCTGGAATGATTAAAGTAATTAATGTTTCTCTGGGACTTCATCACACATTTCACTTCCATAATTTAAGAGTTAACAAATGTTTCCAAAAAATTTCGGAAGTTCCTTAAAACCATTCTTTTTAATAAGTAATTTTACAAGTTTTGATAATTTTCTGAAAATCAACATTTGGGAAACTAGTTGGAATATGCATGTATATGGCCCGTGAGCTGAATACACATTTTGACACACTGTGCATTAGCCAATCAGAATGCTGGAAACTGGAGTCATATAAAAATAATATAAATACTGTATAATAATTTGACAGTGCATACTTACCCCACCAGAAAATGGCAGAATCGTCTCTGACATGAAGAACTGGTTAATGTCGAATCCTTTGCTATCATTGTCCATGTCATTTTCATCCTCACTTGCACTATGATGGTGAGGGCTGTCAGTTTTGGATTTAGAGTCATTTTCCAACATACTAGGACTGTTGCTATTTGTACGGTCATCAGGCAAATCCACTTCTCCATTTGCTGGCTTCTTGGATGGCCCTTCAAGAAGGCATAGAATAACATGCAATCATGGCAGTGAATATTACATCTGCAATAGTACGATTAGACAACTTCACAAAAGAATCCAATTTGTATAGAAAATCGCACAATCTCGAGTACAATTTGTAACTTATAGGTATGAGTGATGTTTGCAGATTTCTCAATTGAACTTTCCACCTTTCTTGCTTGAGCAATAACCCACTGCACATCATACTTAGACTTCTACTGATTTCTAAACATTTGTACTTGGACTGATTTGTTCTTTAACTTTTGAGTATGGTTGGGTCCTAGTGCTTTCTATTTTGACATGCATGGCATTCAAGCAAATAATCACAAAATCTTGCAGTATATATTATTCTTGGATGTGTTGTCTTATCCTCTATTATATACTTCCAACGTAATAGGTCATAATTCAATTTCATACCTGTTTTTTTCTTCTTCTCATCTTGGTCAAAACCCTTTAGTTCAATGGTATCAAACTGGCTTGTGGGACCATGGGCAAACCATTCTGGTTCATCTTCCTGGGCATATGTCTTGCTTTGTCCTGAAAAGGAGATCCTCCAGTAGTAAGATTGTTTTTTTATTACATAGATATGACTGTTTTACTGTAAAATACACCACTCGTAGATTTCATATGAAACTACATCTAGGATACGAGTGACATATTTTCCATATCCTCACTAGTAAAGATATCGCTTATGTCATTCCTTTGTTTTTCCTGTCTTTTGCATCTAGTTTTTTTATTTTTGAAACACTCGTATATATGTAATAAAAAGAAGATTATATGTTAGCTGCACTGCACTCACTCACAAAATATTTTTACCACTTAAAGATAAACTTGATATGTTCACACCACCGTATAATATCCTCTATTTATACTCTAGAATAAACTTTTGATAATTTTTTTCAATACATTTTTGGTTTTCAAATCTTTAAAAAAATTAAAACTATCCTGTTTACAACAAGGTAAATAGAACTGGGGACCTTGTGGCTGGAAAGCAGAACAAAACATTAACCACATTCACATGACAAACTCAACCAAAGACATACTCCTTTGCATTACCAACGGCATGTCTATTCTGAATACACACTGTCAAACAAAAAATATACCAATACTTACTTCTGTTGCTTCTGCTGCTGGGGTCCTCTTCCCTGCTTCGCTTGGGTCGATCTTGATAGTCCCCTCGATCAAACCTTTCCCTCGATGGTCGCTCCCTATGTTCCCTATTTCCTGGACGTTTTGATTCATTAGGATCCTGTTTAAATAACCAAATAAAGTAAGTTGTTAATAATGACAATAGTTTTTATGGTATTCTGAAGGTGATCATCTGGCTGCATGGCTTAGTAAGATTTCACTTTTCCAACCACATTCAATTTCACTGTTATTTTTTTCTGCAATCACAGAGACACAGTTTTTCATCCTCATGAGGTCAGTATAAAGTATGCCATCAGTTTTCCGAGATTCGAATCTCAGCAAACTGCCGGGACCGAACTGGGGACCTTATGGTTGGAAAGCTGACATCTTACCAACTGCACCTACCACATCGATAAACGCACGTGGTGGTGTAAAATAAATATGTTCTCATCGCTCAACTATAAATAACATGTTTAAATTCTAAGCAATAAATTTAAACTAATTTTCAGAATGATTAAAGTCGGTATGTTTTCATGCATACCTTTTACTGTAATTCAATACTTCAGTACAAATAACAAAATAATTGCCAACGAGCCAGGCGAACAAAGACGCGAGCCTGGCGAGGCAGCAGCATCATAAAGCCGATGCACATGTAGAGAGAAGGGAGAAAAAAATCTAGATTTGGATGTAAGGTAACGTAACAATGGATTTTGTGTGAGCCAAATTTGGATGTAAGGTAATGTAACAATGGATTTTGTGTGAGCCAATCACAGTGTGAAACATTTCTTTTGTCTGTGAGCCAATCATCTGACATCACAGCTTCAACAGCTTGCAATCTGTCGCACGCGGGCGCAGTTTTCAGCTGAAGGCGAAGTCTTGGCAGAAGAACAGAAGTAGTCTATAAAGGTTAATTGCCAACGAGCCAGACGAGCAAAGATGCAAGTCTGGCAAGGCGGCAGCATCGTAGAGCTGGTGCATGGGTAGAAAGCAAAGAGAAAAAATCTCAACTTGGATGTAAGGTAATGTAACAATAGATTTTGTGTGAGCCAATCACAGCATGAAACATTTTTAATGCATGAGCAAACAGCGGCCGTAAAAGAGAAACATTTTAAATTTAATATGCAAAACAAATGTAACAAGAAAATTATTTATGGTCGAATGGTTTTCACACGTAAATGGCGCGCTGAGCTATTTCAGTTTATTTTTTCAAACAATAAAATGAGAGCGCCAGTTCTCAGTACCTGCACAGCTCAGTTGTATAAGAAATAGTAAACAAACAGTGTTGTCGAAAATTAATAATATACGCATAGTTTCAAATAGACCAGTTCACACTCGTAGTTGCATCATGGGTAATCAGGGCATGGATTACAGAGAATGGAGTGGCGAACTGAGGTTTATCGACGATTTCTCGCCAAATCATAAGTTGTAAACTCTCGGATTTTTAGACAGACAAGCTTAGCTCTAAGCCTTGACACATGTCGATTTTTGGCGTTTTTGGTTGCAAATTACACGAAAACCGTCTTAATCTCTTTGCAAATGTATTGTTTGCGAGAACGATCGTGTGGAACTCCTCGCTCGAAAACAATAAATGTTCAATAGAATCCCATAAATTCTCATGTGATTTCCGGCCAATTAGGCCTAAAATTAGCATGTGACTAGAGTATGAACTTACTTTGCCTGTCTGAAAATCCAAGAGTTAACAACTTATGATTTCGCGAGAAATCGTTGATAAACCTCAGTTCGCCACTCGACCCCCCATGCCCTGATTACCCATGATGCAACTATGAGCGTGAACTCGTCTATTATTTTTTTACTTAACGTTGCGTAAAAGTGGGATCACTTTGAAATCTTGGCAAGAGGGTGATCTGGCTATCACTGTAAAATAAAATAGACATTGTTAATCAAGGTTTTAAAGCCGTCTTTAAATGAATGTCAGCATCGAAAAGCTGTATGTTTATCAATTTTGTATTTTATTTCAAATTTATCGCCCTTTTTGTTATTTTAAAATTGTTAATAAGTTAGTGTTCCTTCTCATGTTTAAATTCAAATTCTGTACTATTAACCGTCGCTTCTGAAGATGTATGTAGTAGCATTCGAAACGTCGAGTAAAAGACAGTTTCAAACTATGCGTCACCGCTGTTTGTGTACTATTTCTTATAAAACTGGGATGGCCAAAGGAAAAGAGTATTTATGACACTGCACAGCTCAGTTCTGTGGTCCTCATGTTTTCTCTTGCACGTTGGCACTTAGCGATAGCGAACATAAATAATTTTCTTGTAACATTTTGTTTTGCATATTAAATTTAAAATGTTTCTCTTTTACGGCAATTTTCATCAGTATGAAAATTTTAGTAAAAATAGAGATGCTACTAGTACTTCTACGATCAGTATTACTACTAATAACTATGAAACTAATACTGCATGGGACTCGGCCAATTAATTAACCCAAGGCACTAACCATTCCGTTACTGGCACATGAAACAAGTCCTGAGCGGTGCACAAGCTTGAAAGCCGAGGCACGCAGATTTTTACCACGGTAAACAAACAATCCAAAACTATTTCCCCTGGCTCCAAAGCACACTGGGTGCCCATTCAGCTTATACCACTGTACATTGGCACCATCACTCAAGTCGTAAAGTACCACCAGGAGTAGAAAACAGAAGAATCTTGCGTTCATTGCACTACCAAAACAAAACACCAAAAGTGGGAACAATAAGTTTAAACTTAAAAGTCGTGCAGGCCGTGCCGTGTCTAAAGCACGTGTACAATTTAGTTTCAGTTGATTTATTTTGTTTTTAGAATACAAACGTTTATATACATACAGTTTGAACAATATGCTTTAAAAATAGGCAAGGAGAACCACAAAGAAACCAAGCGGTTTATAAGGGATGTAACCTCCCTGAAATATCTATTTAATATACAATGCTGGCTTACTGACGTTTTTTAGTTTAGATTAAAAAAGCACACAACAAACAGAAAAATTCATAAAACTGCGGTAAATTTTTTCAGATTATCGTAAGAACTATTCTGGAATGGAATTGGAAACTGCATGAGCAAAAAACTAAAAGAATCACGCAAGAAGGAAATTATACATGCATCATAAATGCAATTGAAAAAAAAAATAAAAATATGGCAAAATAAAGGAAACATTACAAACTATAAGAGCTAAAAAGATAACAATTGACTTACTTAAACTCAGGAAGCCAGCTGTGGTTTTTTCTACCTTTGACTGGTTAAGCGTTTTCTTTTCACAAAAACATACCAAGGGTACTATGTAGTTGATTTTCAGGTATAATTAGAAATATATAGGAGATTTGCCCAAATTTCGGAAAAACATAAAGCATTAATTGAACCAGAGCAAAATTTTACTAGTTCTCACAAAAAAGTGTATAAAGTAACAAGAAACAAGCTAATAATATAAGTAGGGCCTATGCCGCTTTGTTTTCATTTTGTTAAAATACAAAAATAACAGATTTCCCGCTAAACTTAGTCATCATTTTTCTCAAAAACTTACAGCGGTGCCTTTTTTTAAAGTTGAACCGTCGCTCAAAAAGAAAAACGTACAAACTCGAAACTAGAAAATGCTCTATCTTTGTCTTACCTTGTTTTTCCTCAAAGCTTGTGTAGTAGTTCAACTCTTAGTGAACACGTATATATATGACTTTGGCTAAACCGTCTTGTGCTGTATATAATATGCAGTGATTAAACAATTTTGATATCATGCATCTTGGCGTTCCCATGCACTTGACTTTTCTTTCAAGTTTATAACGTGTTTTTTTTCAGTTTCTATGTACCTTGCTTTGTTAGAAATTCAATCATATACTATACACTTCCGTGTACAAACTAAATTTTAAGCAAATTTATCATAATGAATTGATGCAATGTAAGTTTATTTAACAATTGTTCTTAATGGAGAAATTTTTGCAGCCATGAATAAAATGGATTATTTGAATACTAAAATTCAACATAATCGCTAATAAACTTTTCACTTATTAAAAACAGAGCACATGCAGATAGCGGATATAAACATTTTTATATGCATTTTAACTTGACGTTTCGTTTGCTACTCTGAAACATTTTTAAAAGTAACCGTTAATTTCAAAAAAGTGGTCAAGTTAAAATGTATATAAAAATGTATTATATCCGCTATCTGTGTTCTGTTTTTAATAAGATTACGACGGCCGAAGAAAAAGAGTTTATATAAACTTTTCACTATTCATTAAGTTTCAATTTGAGATAAATATAACCGTTTTGATAGCATAGACTGTGGCTGTTATTAATGTAGGAGCCTTTGGAATTGAAGAAAACAAGACGGAGAGAGTATCCTTTGATAAAATAATTCACCCCGGTTGAGTATATACCGAGAGATATTATATAATTTGATATGCCACAAAGCAGAAAAAGTCTTTTGAACCAAAATTTGTGACCAGAATATTGATAAATCATTGTTATCTTTGTTTTTCAAAATATATGGTCATGAAGAATAATACTTTTTCTGCATGCGGTGTACTGAATCACATTGGGACGATTATAACGTGTTTTTTCAGTTTCTGTGTACTTTGCTT
>JAOBAY020092455.1:0-10014 GCA_025331085.2 Zoanthus sociatus | reverse complement strand
ATTTTATATGTAATTGTTTCATCAGTCAATTTGTACAGTACTACTGATTTTAGTCTTGATACAGCTAGTTAGTTTTATATTTGAAGATGAGCCTTTTCTGAATAGTGGCTAAATAGTAATGGTCTGTTTATTCACTCATTTCATTAAATGATTAATCAATTTGTGTATTTATCTTTACTAATTCAAGATTTATTTAATTATGCAGGTAACGTAAGTAATTGGACGAAAGGTCCCCTAACGTTGTAACTACATCTTCTAACCACATAAAATGTTTTTTTTTTTTTTAATATTATAACACTTGATAAAAATCACGACGTTTTTAATTGCAGACATGTTTCGGCAGTACTACTGTCATCGTCAGTTTTACAGTAGTACTACCGAAACACGTCTGCAAATAAAAACGTCGTGATTTTTATCTAGTGTTTTGTTAATCTATTGCTATGTAGATCATTTTAATAACTTATTTTAAAACTTCACTTTGTCTCTCTCAGGTGAATCCAATGTTTTCTGCAGCATGGAAAGCCATAAATTCCTTAAACATTTATGATGTTGAAGAAATTCGAAGCTATCGAACCCCTCCCGATTTGGTTACTCTCGTCGTGAATGCTATATGTTTGTTGTTCAACAAAGAACAAAGGTATGTTGTCTCATGTTACCTTGGAAAACTTCGCTTTATGCATTAGGACCCTAAGTGTGCTCTTATTAGTCAAAAGCTTATGTTTTGTCGGAGTATAAACAGAAAAAGCGTGTTTTATTGTTTTGGGTTTTTTTTACGTGTAGAATCTATATTATAAAGAATGAAGAAGCCTAAGCCATGTCTTGGAGTGTGATAAAGCACTTCGGGCATTTGAAAACACTAGAGAATTGTAGAAAACCCTCACCTACAGCTCGAATTTTCTACACTTCCTTCGACTTATGAAATGCATGTCGTGTTTTATCATAGTCTAATACGCGTCTTAAGCTTCTTCTATATTTGTTAGATAAATGATCTTTCGAGTTACAGCTTTGTTGTGGATGCTAAGGCTATGTTTTTTCAGTAGTCCATAGGTGATGGCTGAAGTCTGACTGTTTTTTGTGTGTGTGTGTGTGCTCTAAGGTTGTTGTACAGTAATGTTTCCACGCTATCTCTTTTTTTATTATTAGTTACAAAATTAGAGAAAGCGGAAATTATTTTGAGAAAAATAAACACACCATTCTTTTGAAGAGAAACATAATCAATATATGAGAACCGCAATTTCAAGTGTTTAGCTTCCATTTAAAATCATCTAATTAAAGCTAGAATTAGTTTGAAATAATCTAAAGGGGTTGTTTTCCTTCAATTTTGCAGTTAAAAAATTGGGTGTATTAGTAATATGCTGCTGCTTAAAAGTATAGAGAAATACTTATATTTCAAAAAAGCATAGATATTAAAGTTTCAACCTGTACCACTAAGCCAATAGATATCAAATAAACTTGTCAATACGTCTACATTCGAGAGTAATTCCGTTTCAAAACTGTTTAAAACTGCAGTTTTCTATTTACAATAGCTGGGAAGAGGGCAAACTGCTTTTGAACAGAGACAAATTCTTCAAAGACCTTGAATTCTACGATGTACGGGGAATATCAGACTCACTGTACCGACGCCTGCGCACCTTCATAGATAATCCTAAGTTCCACCCTGACGTTGTTATGGAAGGCAGTGTGGCAGCTTCGTCGTTGTGTATGTGGGTGAGGGCCGTATACGATTACTGTCTGGTGGTTCGAGCTTTGGAACCTAAAAAGCGTCAGCTCAGGCTAGCTGAAGATCAGCTACAAAAGGTAGAAATGACCTTATTTTATTTTTTTAACTTTAATCGCATTTACCATTTTGGCTATTTAGCTAGTATAAGTCTATGGTGCGTAGTTTCGATGAGGCAGCCTGTGGGCAGCTGTAATATGTGATTTAGAAATGTAAAAAATAAGTTAATAAGAAAGTGAATTTGCAATACTGATGAAAAAAGAAGAAAGCATCCAGAGAGATAACGCGTGACCGAACACCATTAGCTGCTGCCAGATTGTCAGGTGGTACACCAGTATCTCTGCCGATAATGTGTGGGTATGTTAGCTTTCTGCACATTGGTTTGATTTTACATAATAAAAATTATTAGGTATGAGACAAGGTAGTCTTATGCGCTGTAATAGTGACTGGCAAATTGCACCTGCTTTTGGATCAGATGAATATTTAGTCAAGGCATATCTCCATATGGCATATCTCCATATTCGAGGGTTGAGTGGTTTGTCCATAAGATATTTTGGTTTGTTCATGAGATATTTTGGACTCTTCTTAGCAAAGACGTTTAGCATCCGTCTACTCGTTTCTGCAGACGTGTGCTAAGTGTCCATGTTTCTGATTCATCCAATAGGGATGGTTTGATAATCGTCTTAACGATTTCAAGTCTCAGTTGGTTCGGGAGGTTTGAACGCCAGAACTTGTCCATCTTATTTACCTGGATCAAATGTGTAGAACTATCACTCATATCAAAATGGGCTTTTACTAATTCGGATAGAGCAAAAAAAGTTGTTTAAGAAAATCTTTTTGCGAAGTGACTATTTTCGAAAAAAAGTCGCGCCAGTGGGTGCAGTGGGAACTATGAACATGTTCACTGCATTTCTAAACAAATTTATAGCGATTTGACGAACATGTTTTTCCGTGAAATAAATGTTTCGTTCCAATTAAAGTCTAGTGAAGCCAGCATCCTTTCTGTTGGGATTCAATATGAAATGGAAGACAAATCTCAAGAAAACAGGAATTACGAATCCACTGACGCCTTTTGCTCGGACACAGATGCTGACTGCAACACTGATATAAAAGCTTACTTCGACGAGCCGACTGCTGATGAGGCCTGGCTAGATAACTATAGGAAAAAACGTAAAGAAGATCGTGAAAGGAGGAAAGACTTTGAGTTACGCTGGCATGAAACTAAGCCGCTTTCAACATGGCGTAACTAGAATAAACTTATTTCCTTTGTGTGATTGAAACTCGATATGTATAGATGATCTGTGCCTAGCGATTAAGTTGATTTCATGTTGGTTGTCAGCTAGTTTTAGAATACTGTTGATGGAATTTTTCAGCTTTTAATAACTTTCAATATTAGATAAGTATAGTACTTTTAACGGCATAAAGTTGTCGCTATAGTTGTTAGCGAAAAAAACAGGGCTGATCGAGAAAGTATTTTTGTCTTTGAACAATTCTCAATGTATAGCTGTCAACTCACCGGCATGGAGCGGGCATTTATTACACGAATTATTGCCTCTTCACCCGTTCTCCTGCACGGTAGTTAAATTCACCCGGTTTTTCAATGTTTTTCGTGTTATAACGTATTAGATTCGACTACCCTATAATGCTATATCAAATAAAATTAACAAGAAAAGCAGCGGAAGTCGGAAGATGTACACCACCGATATTTTGAATTTTACGTTTGTTTGTTTTTTATAACATAAAAATTATAAAAAATGCCTATTTTTATGTTTTTATAACATAAAAATAGGCATACGTCTCTCTGCTTTATGCGCTTTGCATGAATACTATCCTTCTCAAACGTGTACATTTAGCCAAACACATACACCGTAATTTTTTCCTTTCAGTTTAGGAACCTGGTAAGTTCAAACTGTTTCGAACACATATTCAAACAATCTTTCAAGAAAAGATTTGAACAGATTACCGACGAACGCCAACGCGTCCATTTGGCTCTCTTTGTATTCACAAACATTATCCAAACTCTCTTCTTTTGATCGCTACAGGCGTGTTATCACCCCAGAAAGGTAGCTGGTACAAAAAGTTACATTTACTGGTATCAGTGGTATTTAAACAACTCTAAACTTCACACCTAGTAGGCATAACTTCAAAGAGAAACTCAAAGTCCTATATATTTGTTTAGTATTTTATAGTGTTGTGTTCTTTGTTCTCATGCTCTTTGCTAGTTATTAAGACGCTCGACTTTTGTTTCAAAAATTACAAAGTTTGAATGTTTGAGCTTTTATAACTCAAAAACTAAAAGTTTAGAGCAAAATCGAAAAAAGAACTTCTGAAACATTTTGATGAGATAGGCACTATAAGCGGCACTTGTTGACACAAATTCTGTTTTACTTTTACCTATCTGTAGGCGAAGTCAATCTTGGGAGAGATGCGAATTAGATGCAATGCTATCAAACAGGATTTGGAATTGAAGATCCAGTCGTACAAAGATAGCGTCAAGCATTCACGTTCGGTTGAAAAACAAATTCAGGTAATGACAAGTTTAAAGTTTCCTTACATACTTTGTGTTTGATCATTTGTTGTTCAAGGGGTACTAAACGTCAATCGTTATCATTTTCATAATCATCATTATTCGCATTCTGTACTTTTTTTCCTTGATTTCGTGGGTTATATGGGTTTTAAATGGCTATTTTCACTTATTTCGACTTTCTGCCAGATCACGTTCAGTCTTCAGAGATCGTAATCACTATCCACGGCCTATGCCAAGTCATTCACGTCTACCCTTTCTTTGTTTTCCCTCACTATCATCAATACTACACAAATAATGTATATAATTAGAATTTGAATCTAAACTGGGTGCCGTCAGCTGTAACAAATCTTGACTCCTCGATTTCGTTGTAATTAAAGTGCCTGTGAAGGGAAACCAGTTTTTAAATTTCTAAGCAAATCAGTTCAAAAGTACTAAGTACAGACAGTTTCAAAGACTTTGGATAAAAAGTCTCCAAGATATAGCTGCCGAAACTGGCAACAACAACAACAACAACAACAACTTTATTTGCACTGATTATAAGATGTACACACATAAAAAGAATAAATATTAATAAATTGATGCAGTGCTGGCCATCGGAAATAGCTTTTCCTAAACAAAAGGTTTTGCGCTGTTGATTGGCTAGCTCATTATGGATTTAAGATATCAGGGTTTTCGTTTCTGTAACGTAATTTTGTTTTCAAAGTTCAAAAGCGACATGAGAGAACATGAGCGGAATTCAAACTCCAACTGTTTCAAGAAAATGATGTTCGCTTTATTTTGAAACGATTTTATGAGGTTTAAACTTTTTTTAACTTGAATAAGTTTGCTTTTTTTACTTAGTCTCTTACATATTCTATGTATTGAAGCAAACAAATTAAAATGACGTGTGACTTTTGCTTATTTGCATCTTAATGGCATGCCGTAGAACTCGAATATTCCCAAATGCGGGAATGTCTACAATTTATCTTTGCCTGGTTAATTGTCTTTCTTTTCATAATCTTTCAGACAACTAAAAACTGTTTTCACTTCATAGGCACTTTAAACAAAGAATTTGTATACACGGTATAAACTGTACCTTTCGACCTACCTTGTGGTCATTCTGAACAGTGAATATGCAAGGAACTTGTGTAAACGATGTTTTAACTTAAATGAATGTTATTTAACAATTATTCGAAGAGCGCGCGTTGGATATGAGATGGTAAATAGCCAACGAGGCGTGTCGCGCCGAGTTGGCTATAATCATCTCATATCCAACAAGCGTGAATGGAATAATTGTTTTATTAAATTTATGAGCTTTCTGAACCCTTGGATACTTGAAAATGACAACAAAATTTTTTATCTGACATTTTTCAGCTTGGCAACACTTTACACAGTTAGTTTCCATTTATGGTCATTCGGTATATGAGCTCAGTGATAACTGAGATTGAGTGAACCAATCAAATGCTAGAAACGCAATATTCGAGGTTGAAAATTTAATAGAAATAAATATCCTTATGAGAACAGTTTAGCTTTTATAGAGTCTGATTGGATATTGAACTATGGTTTTTTACACTTGGTGTATAATATTTCATAAACTAATTAATCCGGTTTGGTTGTGCAGCGCTTTTTTTAATTACTTGTTTTCAAAAGTCGTTATTGATAAGAACTTTTAAATAATTTTTAAATAATGTTTTTAAAAATATGTGAATGTAAAAGAAACAAGATGATTTATTTTTTTATCAGTTCTGATCTGTTATGTATCACGTTCTGTGTTGGCCATTAATTGACGTTTTATGCCGACAGATGTTTTTATTATGTTTCCTAAGATTTGGATGCGAACTTGGTAAAACGATGTAACAAATGGCGCTCGTATTTTAGAAAAAAAAATTAATTTAGACTCGAGTATGAAAACCAGAGCTTTCAAAATTATGAATTTGCCACACTGAATAATCCTTTTTTTCATGAGTTTTGGGTTAATGTTCAGAAAGAACACTATATAGCTTGATTTTCGAAGATAATCCAAAGTAATTTAGAACACTGGGCTCCCTTCACTACATTTCAGATGATTCCAAATTTTTCATTAGTATTTCAATTTGAACTGACTTTTGCATGTTGCGTTTTGTTTTGGATTCCGGGTTCTGAAGTTCTTTAATCCAAATCTAGATACCATACAGGAAAAGATATTATGAAATTCAGTTTGCAGACTACCTTATCTTGGTTAACAGATTTGAAGCTTTGGTATTCCAAAGTATTGTATTATTTTATTAAATTCCATTCTATTAAATTATGTTCTATTCTCTGAAATTCTTTTATTTTTATTAGGCAATTGAAAGCAGAAAAAATCGCGGGACAACTCTCTTTGATAGCATGGAAACGTTTTCTAACTTTTGGCAAGATTCACTGAAAGTTAGTAAACGTCATTTGGTAACTGCACCAGGTGATGCCTTGGTAACTGCGGCTAGTGTCTGCTACCTTGGCCCCGTGAATCCAGAGTGTCGATCCGAATTGTTAAATGACTGGCTGGGGGTGTGTGATGGAAGTTTTCTATCGGGATATAAAGAGCGCACAAGTTTAGCTTCCGCGCTGCTCTGTGAGACTGAAGTCACGCGGTGGCAGCAGCACAAGGTACAACCAGGTAACACTGATACAGAGTCTGGGCCGAGGACCTATGATTCAACAACAAGAACTGCAGTGCCAGTCAGGGAGGATTTTTCATTGGAAGCTATTCTTAGTACCCCTGAAGAGTTGGATGACTGGAAGCATGCAGGGTATCCCTCAGATACACAAGCTGTGCAAAATGCATTGATAATGCGGGCATCCTGTGGAGATCGTAAACACTGCTGGCCATTGTTGCTTGATCCGCACAATCAAGCAGAGATGTGGGTCAGGGTTATGGAAGAAGGTGAAGATTTAGAAGTTTTTCCTTCGTTACTATTTTATATAATAGAGCGACGATTTGACAAATAACATGTAGCTGATATGGCAAACAAGGTCACTATTTTCGGTTATTCCACACAGTTTTCCTTTCATTGCCACTTTTTTTCAGACAAATATTTTGGCCAAGTAATCAATATTTTCTAATAAATTAAGCCCTGCATTTTTTTTAGCTAATAACAACCCGCGTTACTAGTTCGTGGTATTCATAGTTTTACTTTGTTAAAACAATTGTTTTTCAAGTTTTGCCTTCAACCGCTGATCCCGGCAGTAGCGAGAATTAAAATCTGTGAGAAAATAATTTCCTTCCAATGTTCACCAGGGCTCATAAGGGTTTCGCAAAACATGAAACGTACGTTTTGGAAATCGAAGTAAAGGACTTTAGAAAGTTTTAAAGTGCCGCGAAAGAGATATGCGAAAGAGATATGTTTTCTTTCTTTACGAGTTCGGAAACAAAAGTACGAACCCGAAAGTCCCGTCAAAGACTGCCATTTCTTTAGCGCTACAGCTTCTGGATATGAGCACCAGCTCAAATAACCATTAGATTAGTATAAGGGTATAGCAATTTTAGTATATTCTTGTACATCAACTGTTGCTCGTTTGCCTGACGAGGATTAGTCGCCTCCTCGTTTTTGTAAAACTTGATACCTATCCTGCTGATGGTACTGTATGGCAGCCATTTTTGTTATTATTGTAATCACGATTTTTATGTTGGCATTGATGACAGTTTGATTTCCAATTAAGCGGGAAACACTGATAAAATAATTCTTCAACGAAGTCTCACTAATTATCTATTCTGTGTTGTGGCTTTTACCAACTGAGCTATGAAGCCAACAAAGCTGTTAGAAACAAAAAAAAAAGTTTTTCCATCTATTCCAGAACAGCACATGGTGCTCATTATTCCTGGTAAAAGCTGGAAAACTCCTGGAGTTTTCTTTTTTCCCGGAGCCTTGGAAAACGTCTGGAAAAACCGATAATTTTCCTGTATTCCTGGAAAACTCCTCAGTGGAATTTTGTGGAAAATATTTCATCAGTTGTATAAACAAACCAAAACCTGTAGAAGCATCTGACTCTGTTTTTGTATTTTTGTAGACTTGATTTCAGTTGCAGCTAATGTGATAGAAGTTTCTTGATTTTTTTTTTCGCCGAGAGAGAAATTGGCTTTGCGTCCGGGAAAAAAATAAATAATCTTCCGTGAAGAATTCTTAAAACACCAGGAATTTTGTCACCATCAATATACTGAGCACCGTTATCAAAACAGTACATCATTATTTAAGCTCATAAATATTTCTATTTATGAAAGACACCATTCTATATGTTGGTTTGTTTTCTTTAAAATAGTGAACAACCATTCATCACCTGAAAGATCCGTATCAAAAGTATCGTTGCGTTCAAGCTCCAGGCTGCAAAGTGCAGTCAGCCGAACTTCCACCGCACTTGACTATGATAGCCTGAACGACGAACCTGGTCATGATGAGGCCACCATGAAACCCAGAAGATCAAGTCTGGACTTTACTGCGGCTAGCTTAACAAATGAGCATGGTCAGAATGACACGGAACAATCCGATGATGTATTTGAAGGAGGTTTGAATTTTTTTTTTATAAATTTATCTGAATCAAATACGTTCTTGTGAGCAAACATGCAGTTTCAATATAAATAAAATAACGAAAAGATTGATAATTTTAAATAAACTTGTATATTTCGGCCTTTCTCCTAAGGCCAACAACAGCAATTCACAATGGTATATAACGAATAATTAATTTAGCATGTAAGTTTGTTTAAAAGACTCAAGGGAATTGATTAGTTTTTGTTCCTTACTATAAAACATAGAAACAGGCCACGACACAATTACAGTTGAAGATACTAGTATTTTAGTGTCTAATTGATAATTTTGGGGAATATAAGAAAAAGGAAAATAGCTGTTGCGCTATTTATGAAAAATCTTAAACTAACTTTGAATGAACGAAACCAATCAATTCCCTTGAGTCTTTTAAACTAAATTACATGCTAAATTGTCAATTGCTGTTGATGACCTTTGGAGAAAGGCAGAAATATACAAGTTTATTTAAAATAGTCAATCTTCTCGTTACTTTATCTATATTATCTGAATCAATGTGTTCAACTAAATTTAGATTAAATCATGAAAGAAAAACTATAGAGTCTTTCAATTAATTTAGTTCTAATTAATGGTAGTTTTGAATGTTCATTTCATTGTTTTCAATATGTTTAAGTAAATTTGGTTTCAAACTTGAACAAAAGACTGTAGCTAGAGCGTTCAATTAGTTTAATTATAATGAAAGTTTTAATATTTTTTTAGTTTTAAATACTCATTTCAATTCTTTTCAATGTGTTCAGTTAAATTTAATCAAAGACACGAACGAAAGACTATAGCGCTTTTCAAATAATTTGATTCTAAAATTATATTTTCCCTGTTTTGGTTTTAAATGCTCATTTAATTGTTTTCCATGTTTCTATTTCTTTTATTCTAAAAAAGAATTGTTTTAAAACCTTTGCTATGAGTTAAGGTAGAAATTTACAGCACAAGACACTTATAAGTCTGCTGTTCCTTTTTTTTGCTGAAGTGACAATAATTCACAAATTTTGTTCAATTTGCAGAGTGTGCAATCAACAGGAATAGATCATTCGTTTTAAGAACTCGGAAATCTAAAACTGTTTTTAAAAACATTTTAAGACTTGTTTTCTTGTTTATGTAAGCAAAAAAGCCAAAAAAAAACAATTGTTTGTTTTTTGTTACTCTTTTTCGTTAAGGTAACAAATGGAATGAAATAAGAGAAAACAATTTTTAAGCCCTTGGCGGGAATCGAACCCCACATCTTCGGTTTACTAGTCCGACGT
>JAOBAY020092448.1:0-10015 GCA_025331085.2 Zoanthus sociatus | reverse complement strand
ACTAAGAAAAGAAGAACTCTTCACACTCACTCTGTTTGTGCCTGGAGTTCAAGTTTGGTAGATTAATGTGTTGGAACTGGGACATTCTTGTCTTGGATCTGTCTACTCACTTCATTCATAAGATCTCTGATTGAAGTGTCTAAAACCTGAAACAAGACAAGTAAGTAATAAGTTTATTCTTCTTGTAAGACAGTAATTAAAAAGCCCAGACAAATAAAGTGAATTAATCTATCAATCTAAATGGAAATAAATTGCTGTTGTAAGTTGTTGCTGAATGTTTACATTGATAAATGATTTAATTAAATTTTTGTAACTTATTTTTAAAATAAAGTCATGTATCAGTTTAAACTTATAGTAAATTAGTTATTAGTTATTCTTGTTGTTTTTAAAATGACACTAATGATTTGAAAATGAAAAGTTTCATGCAATATTTCTTCAGCAATTTAATGTTTATTGCAATTAAGGATGCAAAATGGAGAGAGTGCAAAGTAATACCTGATGTTGAATGTCAAGAGTGTCTGCCAAAGAGCTAATTTGACTCAATACCGACATGTCATTGTCAAGCCTTTCCAGTTGCTTTTCAAGACTGTTTCTTCTTCCTGAGTCTGGTGAAGCTGTTGGTCATTCAGAAACAGCATTACAGTAATCATACTTCAATTGAAACAATTAATGAAAAAGAAAATAACTTTGACTCAAAACCTTTAGGGGAGAAGCTTATGTTATTAATACAAAACAAAAGTAGCTCTCAAGAATTCTGTTACTATGATAATACTTGACTTTTGACAGGATGAAGTAAGACAATCATAAGTTGTGCTTTTAACTAAAGGCCATCTTTGGGAAGAAATGTTAATTATTATTCAGAATGGTGAGGATGCTTAAACATTTACTTAACGTTTTTCCAAAGTTGATATGAAGCGATTAACGGGCTTCTCGAAACTTAATGTTGTTTTGTGTAATTATGTGGCAAAAGTACACCAGCCTATGAATGCAGTACTTAGCACATATATTAAACTTATTTATTCTACAGTCACTGGCTCTACAGCAGTTTAGAAAAAGCTTGTTTTTTAAGTTTGCTTTAAAATTTAAAAAATACTTTTCCACTGACAAAAACGATCATGATTTTATTCGTTGGTGATTTAAGAAAGAACAAAACTAGTTTCCAGACGTGTCACAACATGTATTCTCCATTCAAATTTTTTTACTTTGACTGAGCGAAAGCAGCACATTTTCATTTACATTCAGAAGATATTCTGAAGATTATCAATAATCTTTAGTAATTTTTTCAACCCAGTGCAGAAAATGTTTCAATTCCACAAATTTGCACCACTGCAATTGTCAGATGCCCTGATGATTGTTTATTTAATTCCAGATATTTCCATTGTAGATGCATTCACTAAAATAATGATCACTAATATAATCATTAAAAACCCTGAAAAATAGATTAGAAACTTACACTTGATAATTTCTACATATTCTAGCGGTAACTGCCAAAGTAGTTTGTATTTGTTAAACTCTGTCCCAGATTGACCAGAAAACCTATGGAAACAATAACTTTTTAGATATTGTGTTTACAAGCATTAGTTAAAAGCTAAGTATAATTTAACCCTTTTCCGACCAGGTGTCTCACAGGAGCCAGTGCTCATCTCTGGTTTCTCTTGTGTTAGGTGGATGAGACTCTTTCACTCCTTATATGAACTATAATAATAATAATAATTAGTTAATCCTTTATCACCTTTCATACATAACAATGTGTTCGATGTTGCATTCCACTTAAAAGCAATCTTTTCCAGAATGCCCTGTCCAGTGTATCACGGGGTGAAAGACCCCAATCTCTCAAATTGCCATAGACAAGCTCCCTCCAAGACATTCTAGGACGACCCCTCTTCCTTCTTCCAGCAACTTGAAGATCTAAAATCCTTTTGGTGGCATTGGAGCTGCGATATACATGGCCGAACCATCGTAAACGCCTATATCTTATCTCCCTGGAGGGTCAGACAGGCCCAATTTCTGACGAAGATCTTCAGTGCTAGTGTTGCTCCCTGGCTTGATGTGGCACATCCAATGTAACATAGTTCTTTCATTATGCTCCAAACGCCTGAGATCTTCCTTTTTAATCGGCCAATTATAATAGTTTATTTCATTTGTCAATTGCAAAGGAAGTGGTTGCCCATTATTCCTAGCCAGAGGCTAATGTTTAATCACTCAACAGCTCAGATCTTGGTGTGAAAATCGAATTTTCAGAGGGAGGAAAACCGGAGTACCTAAAGAAAAACCCTTAAGAGTCAGATTGAGATCGACAAATCTCAGCCCACATGCGGAGCCCAGAGATAGATCCCGGGGCATAGAGATGGGAGGCACGACTGATGACCACTATACCAACCTGACTCCCCTGACTGCACACTAATCCATCACAGATTAGCTCCAAGCAGATGTTGGTACTCATTTGCCCACCTCAGAAGAATATATAACCGAGTCAGCTTTGGCAGAATAGACGGTCATAATCTTGGCAGAATCAGCTATCAAACCTCAAACCTTGAGGCCCGAAGACTAAGATCTTATCAGCTGCATCAACCGCACCCTCACCTTCCCCCTTCTTGGTGTAAGCATTAAAAGTAATATATAATTATTGTGACAACTCTTTAAAGCAAGGAATATTTACTGTAGCTACTTTAAGAGAAATCATTGTGAAGTAGTTCAACTATTATTTCTTTCATCAAATGCACTAACAACAATACAAAGTTCAAATACATGAACCATGATTCAGCAGTCTTTGTGACTGATCACAAGATGATTAATTGAATATTTCGTTCTTTTAAGTCGCACATACATTATGATAATATAAACAGTACTTACAACAAAGCACAACACAACACACACTTTATATGTATCAACAGATGGATGACATATTAAAAGTTTCCTTTAAAAAGTGAAAGGATAAAAAATTTTAAGATTACAATGATAAAAAACGTTCTTGTAACTACTTGACCACCATAGGAAGAGATAGATATTGATTATTTAGTTGACATATGGTAGAAGAATGAGGAGCAGAAAATAACTAACTTGCTGTAGTAACTAACAAAATAATGACAGAAGCACACAGAACCAAACTTTAAGTATACAAATAGATAAGTGTATTATATAGTGATACCCAAGCATTAAGTCTAATAAGCTAAAATATTACCAACAGGACGATCATTATAATAATAAATAAGATATACAAATATATGCAGAGACAAAGAGCTCAGAAAAAATCTGAGCTCCAGATGGGATCATTGCGTCCATGATACACTAATGTCATTCAGTGATTATGTGATACAATCCGTGTATCTTAACCCAATATAGTGACCTCGCTCATCATATGAGTTCCCGTGGCTCAGTGGTAGAGCGTCCAACTAGTGTACGGAAGGTCATGGGTTCGATTCCCATCTGGAGCTCAGATTTTTTCTGAACTCTTTGTCTCCGCATATATTTGTATAAGCTAAAATAAGTCAACAGTAAATCAACATCTCAACAAACATAACTAGAATACTGCTGAAAATAAATAACAAAACTATTACTGTTCATGAAAACTTACAGGCTTAATGATCCCCTTCGTAGAGCATTTGCTCTCCTCTTGACAGTTGCACAGATAAGTAAGTCATTGAAAAGAAACAAACAGCGATCTTTCTTTGTGATTGTTCCTCTCTGAAACAAAAGTATTATAATAATAATGAAAGGCAACACAATAAGCAAAACTATTTAGCAAAAAACTTACGATTTTATGCAGTGACAAAGTACAATTAAACATATCAAAAATACTTAATAGACAAGTGTACAAAAAGTGTAAAAACCTTCTGACAAAACACGTGGAAAAAATACCTACAGTATATTATTATAAGGTGTGCTAGATTGGCTTTTGGGCCATCATTGATGCTCGTGATTGCAAAAACACTGCTCAAATACAAATGATGTTTAATTTTATCTTCCCTTAAAAGCCATAATTATGGTTGTCCAGGTCGACCTGTCAGAGCACCACTCAGTTTTCATAACTTCTTCCCAGTAACTACAACTTAACAACTCTGTCAATAAACGTTGAAAACCATGAAGTTATTGGTCATGTCTCTTTTTGTATTTGGTGGATCCTTAAGTAGCCATTTTCTTGGCAGAGACTTTATTTTATTATAAGGCACACATTCACTTGTTTACTTTGAAACAAAACCAGTAACATTAACTAACAACACTCAGTGATTATTTTTCATCTTAAATCCACACACTTTTCTTAAACTTTAAAACTATCATCACTGTGCTATAAGGCGAGGTCGATTTTTGGAGCAAATTTTCGGTCTCAAAGTATCAACTTATATACCAGAAAATATGGTAAATAGAAAATATGGTAATAAAAGCCAAATGCACATCACTAACCTACGATTACTTCTTGCCATAGCTAATTGTCTAGTTTAGCCTCTGGCTATTACAGTTAGCTAAGTACCACAATTGCTGTTTATTTATTTATTTATATAATAAATTATAAATAACTGTAAAAACCTGGTACAAAATAAAATGTTGTTGTTGTTGTTGCCATAAATTTAATTAGAAATCATTTCAAAACATACCACTTCAGCAACCAGATCCTGTCTAATCGATCTCCTGCCAGGTGACACCAGCTGATAAAAAAAGATACTTTAGATGATTTGGAGAAGGACATGTACCACTATAATTTTGGTGTGCATAGACTTTGTTCACAATTTTAAGAGTCAACGGCAAAAAAAATTAGTGTATACATTTAAAAAAACTGTATCAGACCTTGAAAAAACAAAAAAATATCTTGCCAAAGAAATTAACTTCAGTGATTAATGTCTTTAAACAAAATGTGGTGACTTCAATAAAACACAGATTTCACAAGTGCAATCAAGCAGGTATCCACAAGCACATATATTAGCTTAAATTCATTCAAACTTGAAGAAATAAATTACTGTTCTGTAACTGGAATTGAAGTCCTTTGCATAGCTTACTGTACATCCTTAAAACTTTAAAAATGTTCAGTAACTGTATAATTATGTACTACCATTATTACTTCAATATTTTGTGGTCAAATAGGAACTTCAGTTATTTATCAACACGATGAACAACCTTCATGGTTATACTGTACATCCAATTTAAGAGATTGTGAACGAGAAGCCTCGGTACAAAATTCAAGCTTTAGAGGAATTCAGACCCGTATCATCTGTGATACCAGACTGTGCAGTGTACCCTATCAATACCTACTATAGTGAACTATAGCTTGGTTGACTTACATCTGCCATGTTTTCAATACTAGCTTCAATTTCTCTTAATCTCTCTGCCTCTCTTTCTGCTTGGTCATCTTCCTTTTCCCCCTTATTCATCCTGTCTGCCAACTGCTTGATCTCCCCAAGTGCCAGTTGCAAATTCCCATGATCAGGATGGTCGTGTGGAGTGTGTTTAATCATATCCTGAAACGTCAGACAAAACAAAATGTTTTTATAACTGACCACTAATTTCTAACATTATAAGTAAATATATGGTTATTACTTAACACTGTAATTGCCAGAAAATAAAATTGCTTCAAGGTTCACTTAAACATTCTGCTATAGAAAACTGTGTAGGAAACACAGAACTAAATCTCATCAGTGAAACAGAATGAAAGAATTGTGAGCTGTCAATTGGCTATACATAAAGACTAAAATATCATCATATTCATCTTCTTCTTCTTCATCATCATTCTTCTTCATCATCATTCGTCATCATCATTTGTCATCATCATCATCACCTTCGTCATCATCTTCTTCATCATTCATCACCATCATCATCACCTTCATCACCTTCATCATCACCATAATCATCACCTTCATCATTATCATTATTCATCATCTTCATTATCATCCATCATCATCAGCATAATCATCTGCATCATCTTTATCATCATCATCATCATGATCATCATTCGTCTTCATCATAATCATTCATTACAATATTCATCATCATAATCATTATCATCAACTTCATCTTCATCATAATCATCATTCATCATCATCGTCTTCTTCAACATCATAATCATCATCATTCATCATCATCTTCTTCTTCAACATCATCATCATCATTCATCAACATCATCATTCATTGATCATCATCATTCATAGATCATAATCACCATCATCATCACCATCACCATCCTCATTATCATCATCATCACCATCATCATCACCATCATCACCACTATCATCATCATCATTCATCATCATTATCATCACAGGCCATCCCACTGGCCGTTGCCCCCCAACTCTCACCTCTCCCACCCCAGCCAACACAACACTCTCACCCTTTTCACATGTCCAAGACATCTTAGCCTTTTCTAGATCTGCCTCAACTTAAGAGAACAGACTTCAACTACATCACTGCAACCTCACTGCAAGACCTCCTGTCTTGCCACCTCACTGCTAGACCTCCTCTCTTGCCACCTCACTGCCAGACCTCCACGTCTTGCCACTTCACTGCTAGACCTCCTCTCTTGTCACCTCACTGCTAGACCTCCTGTCTTGCCACCTCACTGCTAGACCTCCTGTCTTGCCACCTCACTGCTAGACCTCCTGTCTTGCCACCTCACTGCTAGACCTTCTGTCTTGCCACCTCACCCCTGTCATGTATATCAGCATAAAAACTAAATTGTAATTAGAGAATTGTTTACTACTGATAGCGTTAACTAAATCCATTACATTTCATAAAATGCTTATCCTGTTATTCAAGTTGTATATTATGTCACTTGGTTTTTTCTTGTAAATTTACTCAATGTATATTTAAATATTGTAATTTGAAAGATAAAGATACTAACATACCAAGAAGTAAAAACTCTGATACTTTAGCACTATCATATACAGTTTGTAATAAAAATCTTAAGAGAAAGTTTTATCGAAGACCAATTACAAACACCAATTACAGCTGTCCCTGGATGATCCTCAGTTGAACCTCACCTTTAAAATGAGAACATATCTTGGTATTCTTTGAACTGGCATAATCATTAAGTCCTGGAGAGTGAGCTTTTCTCGCAGTGATTGCTGAAACATACAGTATTTTATAAGTTCATTTGTTAAAAAAGATTGACTAGGTTGATAGGTCTACCTTGCTTTACAGCACCACATAACATTATGCTGAACACTTAACACTGATATTATCAGTGTTTGATGATACTGTTGTATAACACTGCACTTCACTGTTAATAAAATTTTGTCCTTTACCTACAGTAGGGGTAATAAATGGTCTCTTAAAAATGAAGTCTCAGCAAAACATGGTTAGTTCTCAAAACCTAGTTATGGTTTTTTGGTTTTTGTAATGTCTTGAAGTTATGTGTTTTTTTTTAATTTCTTCTTCATCCAGCAGTCTTGGATTTCCTCACAAAATGGATTGCATTCCCAGCCTTTCCAACAAAGCTCGAAGTGTCAATTTTGATCACAATTTGCTTCATTTCTTGGCATTTTGGTTTTCATTTAAACAATGCTTTTAAAACTAATTGCTCTTGTAAATTATTCCTCTTTACTTTACAATATCTTATACACTTTGACTTCTGGTTCAGTCTATGTTTCACTAGCTGCTTCAGCCAAAATCACAATCGTATCGTAAAGTCTCTGGCTTGGATTTTAAAAAGGCTCTCTCAATGTCTGACAGTCTTGGATTTAATATACATTTGTTAACCCGTACAGTGCAGACACAACAACTGAAACCAGCATAAATTATTAGTTTTTGTATTTTGTGGAAAATAATATAAAATTTTGGCCAGACTGATGGCTATGTACGAAAAAAAATATAAAATGTTTACACAATACCATAGTTTTGCTAGAGCTTTTTTGCATTCATTGAAGGAAAAACTGACCTTGTAAATACACTTCACTGACATATTTAACTACTGTACTTCTAGTAAGCTATTTGTACAAATAAGTGTGGGTGTCGTGACTGATAATATTATACCTCAATAAATCTTGCAAATAATGGCCTTGAGAGGGTAGCACTTCTAACTGCTGCTCTTGCTTGCAAAAAATGGCCAATAAAAGCACTGTATGCATCCATCAAGAAAGACTTTGTAAACTAGGATAACAAAAGAGCGAATTTTACTACAATACCTGTTTGTTTATTAGAAAAATGGTAGATTCTGTTCAATCAAGACAGCTGAGTGCTTTTCAGTCTTAAGGGGCAAGGATTACAACTGTTATTCAGGGCTCAAACTCGCTTCCTATAGATGGCAAATGCTACCAAAAAACGAGCACTCACAACTAGATTTCTACATACAACTTGTGGCTAGCTGGCTATCGCAAGATTGTATAGAACCATTGCAACTGATTTTAAACTGAAAGTTATTGTTAAAGTTTATCTGCTTTTTGAGCAAACAAAGCTGGATAAAAATGCACTTACTGAGGTTGTGCATGGTCATATGACTTGGGAACACTTCTTAAAATATTTAACATTTTGACACTACTTCTGCTATTGACCAGTATAACTTTGAAGATAATGCTGTCATTACCTGATTTTAAGCAACTGCATACTAAAAATATTGTTTGCTCGGATTTGATGAGATAAGCAAAAAACCTACAATCTCATTTGCATAATTTGGTTTTGCTGCCACAATTTTCTGGAAAACCTAAAATCTGATGCTCTGAATCAAGAAAGTTGCTCAACTTAATGTGTTTTTTTGAGACTTTATGTTTATAAAGTTAAAAATTTTAACATTTTGCAAGATATTTTAAGAGGAAACACAAAGCGGCCATGAAAACTGTCATGACCACCTGTAACTAGATTTTAGAAAATGTGCAAAGCCAACAAATCATTTTGAGACGTTTTTCTGATAAATCTTTTCATGCATTTTTTAAAATATAAACCATGAAATTTGCTAATAGTTTACAAATTATGAACATAAATTCAAAATATGCAAATTAGCCAGCTGGTGTGTTTTTTGCATAACTCATCAAATCCAAACAAAAATTATTTTCAGCAGGCAGTTATTAAAATCCAAGTATTAACAGCATTGCCTTTAAAGTACTTAATACTTTAATAGTGTTAAATGTCAAATGTTTTAAGGAATGCTTCTGGGTCTGTTCTTATAAATATAATACAAATTTTTTTCTTCTAGTAGCCAGCTGGATACTTGAAAAAAAAAGTCAATTTCAAGCCCTGAGTTACGCATCTATAGTTTGCATAGTTTTAAACTCGATTTGATCCAAGTTAATCCAAGCTGTTGTGGGTCAAATTGACAATCCAGTCCAACTTTTATATGTAAATGCTGCAATTTAATGATGTTTTGGCCCTAACTTTGACTATGAGCATTACAATTTGAATAATTGTAACTAGTACAAATTGGTTCAACAAACATATACTAGTTAAATAACATGGTTTCCTTATGTGGCACTGCATTTGTTCATTTATTTATAAAATAATATTAATATTAAATATAAATACCTAATGACAACTCCTCTAAACAGGCTTTTTATTGTCTTGTTAAAATCCTATTCTCCAGTTAAGAATCCCAATTGGACTGGATGAACCAGTTGGCTTTTTACAAAGTGTGGTGACTTTGACCAAGGTGTTACTGAGAACAAATCCATTCAGTAGTCCAAGTTAGGGATTTGAAGCTGGGTCTTCCACATTTAACTCCCAACTCTGACCACTAAGCCACACTGCCTCCTTAGTTTAGGTGATTTCCTGGGTTTTTCACTTTTGAAATTATGGAGCCTTAAACTGTTAAGCCTTTGAAACGATTGATTTCAGATTTTAACTGGAATGTTTTGTACTCCAATGTATATAAATTTGCATCTTAAAAAAAAACAAATCTGTAACAGTTTGAAAATCAAGCTTTTAACAAGCAAGATCTTGCATTTGCAAGAAATAAGTAAGCAAGATGTTATGCTTCTAATTTGCAAATGATTAGAAGTTACCTGAAAACATTTGAAAGCTCTGACCAAGTCATCCTGCAAAAAACAACAGCAGTAAAATATAATTAGTTTGTTAAGTTCACTAGATTTTATAACATTTTAAG
>JAOBAY020092437.1:0-10015 GCA_025331085.2 Zoanthus sociatus | reverse complement strand
GTCGGACTAGTAAACCGAAGATGTGGGGTTCGATTCCCGCCAAGGGCTTAAAAATTGTTTTCTCTTATTTCATTCTACCGAACGCATTTAATATACTTTCAACATATATTTACTTTGTTTGCTAAAAGATAGAAAATTTACGATTACGCTCACTAAAAGATTGAATTGTTTTTATCCGAGAATTTTTAAAATAAACGGTGGGTCCTAAGAAGGTCCGTGGCATTAATAGACCGGTTCACGATAGTCGGTGCATCGTGGGTAATCAGGGCATGGACAACAGAGATTCGAGTGGCGAACTGAAGTTTATCTACGATTTCTCGCAAAATCATAAGTTGTAAACTCTTGGATTTTCAGACAGGCAAGCTTAGGTCACCTTATACACCTAAGAGTATAATGCAAGTAATTGTGTTATATCCGTCAAGTCAGTGATCGTGACTACAATGGCATTCGCAGAATCGTTGCAAAGATGTTATTTATAATCTTTGTCTGTAAATCACTAAATGGGTTATTCTTTCGCTATTTTGAATAGGATGAACCAAAAGAACTATAGAAAACAAGACAAAATGAAAACAGAACATTTTAATTTTTCAATTTAATTTTTTTTATTTTAAAATGAAACATTACATAGTAATAATTATATAAAAATGTTTTTTGTTCATTTCAATATTATTGCAAGACGTGCATCAGGAAATCAAGATAAATATACAAACTGAAATGTATCTTAGTCATTTCTACTTTTTTTGAAAATAAATTTGATGAAAGTCCAAAGTTCAAAGTCCAGCGTCAAAGTAAAAGTCCAGCGTCCAGCGTCCAGTCCAAATTTTAGCACATTCCTTGAAAGATTCCCATTTGGTGTAGATGTCGTTTCTGAATGTTTCCTTGCGTTTTTTTTTTTCTAGCTGTCAACCACGTGCCCACTAAAGACTTAGTATTTCTGCTTTTAGATTCCTTCGAGTATGACTTAGTATGACTTTGTTTCATTTGATTTGCTCTTTCGCGGAAGGCCCGTTTCGAAACTGACGCTCGCGGCATCTTTTAGTGTAGGTTTACCGCGACGTTCGTGCGTGTTTGTATGTTTTTTGAGCATGCATCTCCACAAAAACGTCTTTCGACATCTTTACAGCAATGCCAACAACTTTTTTCAGCATACGTTACGCAGCAAACAACCTGAAATCCAGAAGTTTTGAACAAAACTTCTTCTAAAATGTCCTTTTCCACAATCTTGTGGATGGCCTCGTTTTCATTAACCTTCTACCAAAGGATTTCTGAGTAATTCCAAAACGCGATATGATCTATAGATAGACGAAAAGGTAAACCTAGACTCGGTCTTCCTACGGGTAGCCAGAGCGGTTAGTCCTGGTAAAAATCTATAGGACAACTTAGAGATACGCTGAAGAGGAAGATATGTGAGAAGGGAGGGTCTAGTTTAATATTGATGGATCTTTGAAAGCATGCAGCCAACGAAAACCAAATGCATGCTAACCTCGCCATGCGGGAAGTGGGCATTTTGAATGCGGATGTTGAAAAGTTTATCAGTGAAGTATCTATTCGTCTCCTCTCGGAAGATTTAATGTCTTCACACGCAAAAAACTGGAATAATCATTAATCTTTTCAATACTAAAAACCGAAGATAAAAAATGTTTCCGTGCTCCTTCTAATAGTAATTCATTTCACTTAACCCAGATCAATTTTTAACAATAGATGATCAATCAACAGTCATTTGGAAAGTTCTTACAATGATTTCCTATAATCATTCAAACAAAATATCCATTTCGTTTAGTTAACCTGCTTGTAGTAGGTGTGAAATTTTTGATGGAAAAGGCGTTAATAGTTTTTTTTTTTTTAATTTCAAAACTTTTATGATTGGGAAGTCGATGCTTGAATAAGTAGTAACCTTATTGATATATAAAGAATTTTTGGATTTATAAGTTAAAATAAAAACTTTTACAAAGGTTCACACGATTTTATAAAAGACATTTCTATGGCCAACTTAAAAAACATGCATGGATTTTAGTTTTGGCTCAGACGTGTTTTGAATAGAAAATGAATCTAAATTTGTTGTATGGCTATTATGAAGAATTTCGCCTAGATTCGCGTAGGTCAATGTCAGCTCTTTACAAAGTATATTTGTAAAGATAAAAATGCACTTCAATATGTAATAGTTTTAGTCCTAGAAAGGTCTTCAAAAAGTCGTCCAGAAATTTATCAATGCATTTCAGTTTAAGAAAATTTAAATTAATGTAGAAAACTAATGCAGGTTGCGTGTGTAGCTTTGCAGAGAATAATCTAATATTTTAGATTAATTAATAATTAAATGAAGTCTTTCACACATAGTTAGTTTCAATTTACAATAGTTGAATTACAGTTTTCTTAAATTTCTGTTTTTTACATTTCGTTAGTTAAATCTTAATCGTTTTCGGCCAGTTTCAGCAATTAGTGGACCTAAAAGCCAAATAATAAATGTACGTTTCCGTAAAATAACAAGAATTAATTTAAAAAAATAGTACTTTAATAATGAATTATGAATGTCATGAAAAAAAAATTTAATCATTAATATTTGTTCAAAATAAATACACTCTTTTTTTTTATAAGAATATTGTTTTTCAGACCGAAACTGGATATTCCTACTGATGTAGGCTGAAAATATTCTTACGAATATTCTTAGTTTCAGAAATATTAGTGACAAGACTTTATTTTCGTTTTAAAATTACTCTGATATCGAAAGAGCTTCAAAGGTAATAGATCTGTATATGGCTTTGCCATTTGGGATTAGAGTGCAGATGCAATACATGTAATCAGTAATGTTTTTTTAAACATGCAAAATGATATTCTTAACCAAATATGAGTCTCAACATTATTCTTAAAATATTCTTAAAATCTGGCCAGTTTCAGCCTCATTATTCTTATAAAGTATATTCTTATAAAAAAAAAGATTGTATTTAAATAAAGTCTTTCAAACATAAGAATATACGGTTGGTAATCAGGCATATTAAGAATTAATAAAAAGGATTAAAAAGTTGTACGTAATTCATACTAACCATTATACATTTGCATTTTAGTCTTGTTGAAAGCAACAGCTGTTGAGCTGTAGCCGAAACGAAATTTCCAAATATATATATATATATATTTGCTTTAGCCAGTGTCAACGTTCTAATCCTTTTTATTAGTAATTTCTTTTACACATACTGTAGTTAGTTTCAATTTACAATAGTTGAATTACATTTTTCTTAAATTTCTGTTTTGACATTTCGTTATAATTTTGATCGTTTTTGGCCAGTTTCAGCAATTTCTGGCTAAAAAGCCGACTAAGATTTTTTTTTAAAAAAAGAATAAAATAATAAGAATTAATTAAACTTAATTTGAAAAAAATAGTCATAGAATAAAAAAGGTTGAATTTTTGATTATGAGCCTGAACTCTCCATTCAATTGCAGTTGCAGCGCAACGCTGAAAAAAAATTGCAAATGCTTTAAAACTTTGTTGCAAGTATATTAGGAGTCAGCAAGGATTTAAAAACCTATTGTGTTTTGCTCTCATTTGAATCTTTTATTTTCACGTTGTGCGACGTTTGTCTTTGTGTAAAGAAACTGACTTCGCCGTAAAGACATAACAAGTTTGCTACAAGAGAAAAGTGTGAACAAATGGGCACCAAACGTCATCTCTATATTATTCTTTTCACGGTCATAATAGCTTTGCTTCTTTTACCGTATGAAGTAGAATCAAGAACCAGGAGGAAACGAAGGGGCACAATGACGTCTCGGCGAAGGTCTTCATCCCGTTCATCGTCGTCGTCGTCGTCGTCGTCGTCTTCCTCTACAGCTATGAATCGCCCCAAAATCTACTCTCACACGCCAATGAAACCAACTTCATACGGATCACCAATCATTCGAAAGCAAGCCAAATCTCGCTCTAGTTTCACTCGTGGCCTCATTGGAGGCGCTGTGGCATATTATGCTCTAAGTCGAGCTCCGCTTTACAGCGGTCGTTATCCTTTGTTCTCAAGAAGCTATGTCGACATTCCGAAGAACCGCGCAGTGAGGTTGTGGAGAGAAGAAACAACAGTCACTGACAAGCACGGAGAAAAATGCGTTAATAAATCCATTGTTCCTGGTTTCAACTACACTTCAAACGACGATAAATATCTTAACAACAGCTTTACAACTGTAGACTACCAGAATTCAAACGATTCCGGCTCAAAAAATATTACGCTTGATGCGTCTCGCAGCGGTGAAAATGTGACTGTTACAAGCAGGAATGATTACATTAAGCCGGTTATTCCCGGGACAAATTGTACCACGATTACTGTCACAACAACATTCACCCTGATAGAAATGTATGAGACAAACCCGAACGGTTGTGGAGTTGTAAAGGGTTCGCTCACTGTTGTGTTTGTGATTTCTGTTCTGATGGCTGAAATAACTAGCCGGGGATAAACTCATTCCTACTGAGTTTATTGACATTTTTAACTTCTACATTTCTTGACATAACGAAGATTTACTTAATCAATTTTAAGAGATCATAAAGGTCTCTTGCAATGAAGAATGCTTATAATTTATTGTTTGAGGTAAGAAAATCGAAAACTGTCGATTAGTGATAGTGGCTTTCACGGTGTTTTATCGACTAATTAATTGTTGTGAGACATTTTGTGAAACTGGTTTCTTAGCTTTTGACATGTTAGCAAGTTAAGTGTGTGGCAAAACTGTTACTGAGCTAAATAAGAACTGTATACTTCTAAAATTTGGATGTAGCTTTATTTGACGCATGTAACTTGAAAATCTTTGTAAATAAATGCGTGTTAATGGACTGCTATCGCTATACTAAAAATCCAACTGTCAGACGGACGGACGGACATACAACAGCATGACATAGTGGCATCGCATCTTTGCGGCATTAGTCACAACCAGCATTCCTAGGATTTTAAGCTTGGGGTAGCTCACAAACATGCCTTGTTTCCCAAAAAAGATGATAACCAGCGGTGAAAATGTAATGCTTGAGGGATCTGGTTTAAATGACAAACGCCAAGTACAGATACCATATGTGCATGCGTGCTAGTCGCTAGTGCTTAGTGGGCAATATAAAATCGTCACGGGATATATTAGTATTTAATACCTATTACCTAAGGCTAGTCTGACCAGTTTTGGCATATTAATGTGAAAACATCTATACTTTTTGAAACGTTTTGGCTTTTTTGCTCACAAAATTCAGTTTCAGTTTATTTTTCCAACTCGCTTTCAATTCCAAAGAAGCTAAATCCTTTACGAGCCTAGTGGCCCATGGAGCAGGCGCTTATCTCCGGTTTCCGTAGTGTTAAGCGAATAAGAGTCTTTGACTCCCCCAGGACAGGACACTAGTCCGTCGCAGGTTAGCTCCCGGCAAACGCTGGTACTCATTTACCTACCCCGGAAGGATGGAAAACTGAGTTGGCTTAGGCGGAAAAGAAGGTTACACAAATATTCGAATCTCGGCAATCTGCCGCGATCGAACTGGGGACCTTGTGGTTGGAAAGCAGAGATCTTACCAACTGCGTCAACCACGTCCGTCCAATTCCAAAGAAATAAATATGTAAATATTGTTACAGGATGAATAGTCAAAACTCCATTGAAGAAACAAAGAAAACTAAAAACAATAGTGTGGACATAGATTGAGGATAATTTCCACAGTTTTATTGCGTATATTACTATAGAAGTTAGGGTTTGGTTAAGGGCAATTTTGCATATTTGCGGGCGACCAAAGGGAGCTCGCAAAACTAATCTGTTTAACGGTCAGCGGGATATACCGCGCATGCGCCATATGTATATAAACAGCTTTATAGAGACTTTTCGTCTTACAGTTACACTGGTATGAATGGAATTTTTTCGTCTTACACTGGTATGAATGGAATGGTTTGACAAGTTCGTTTGACGACTTGTGTGATACACGATCACTCTGCAGTTGCTTATCTCCAAGTAGAGTCTAGATTGTTTTTAAAGCAATCTTGTATAGATATAAACCACTAAGCTGCGCACAGACTTGAGATTTTGTAAGTTATTGTATTTTCCCGACGCTCTTTCAGTTGTATACAGCAACCTTCAGGGAATTTACAAAATTACAACAACATAGCGATTTATATTTTAAGTAGCACATGAGCAAAACAGGAAATTACTCAACTACTGAATTTTGCTTTGTGACAATATCTTTGGTGTTAGAATAGATCTTTATATGCTATCAGTGTTAAAATCAATTATTTTGGGGGCTTGAGGTTAGCACTAAAAATATTGTTTTTTAAAAACCTAAACATTTTCAACAAAGGATGTTGTATGCCTTTCTCAAATAATAATACTTTCTCAGTTTCCCGCCCGCACTTTCTATGCTCTGCTTACCCCTAGTCTAGTTTATAAACTAATCCTTATTAGGAAGGGAGATACAATGTTTTTTTTTTCAATTTGAACATAATCTAGTTTATAAACTGATCCTTAGTAGGTATGAGAGATACAATGAGCTGTACAGCTGTAACATAATGTAGTTTAGAAACTCTGATCCTTATTAGGTAGGAAAGATATGTTTTTCTTTAGTTTGAACATCTAGTTTATAAACTGATAGTTATTAGGTAGGAGAGATACAATGAACTGGTACAATGAAGCGGTCAGTTGTGTAAGATAATCTACTTTATAGACTCTGATTCTTATTAGGTAGGAGAAAGACAATACATTGGTCATTTGTAACATAATCTAGTTAATAAACTCTGATCTTTCTTAGACAGGAGAGATACAATACACACATTCTATTATTCTTTTGGTTTAATCATTATATACAAAATAGACCAGTTCATTACACAGGAAGCCTGCATGGTTGACGCATTTGTTCAAATCTCTTTCTTCAAGTCACAAGGATAATGGCATTTCACAGTGGATTAATGTTCAGTCCAGGGGAGTTAATGTCTCTTGTCCGCTTCACACTACCGAAATCGGAGAAAAGCACCAGCGCCAACAAGCCATTATACTTGGAAAACCATTTAGTTTTTTGGCATTAACTTTTTAAGTTTTATTGATTTCATTAATTTATTAAATCGATATGTTTAATCAAAGTTAATAAAGTCGGCTGGTTAGGAAACTTATTGACTTATTTTGTTATACGTTTTTGTTCTCCTTTTCTCTGTTGAACTATGACGTAGGCCGTGCAAAAATAACAAAAGGCTTTGAGACATAAATGAGTAAACGGCCAATAGACTAATAAAGCATCACATAGATCTAGAACAAAAGTTTCTACCCGGGACCGTGCACACAACACTAGATAAAAACACAAAAATCATTTCCACTACGGTGTATAATTTATCCATTTTTGAAAAAAAAACTGTTTCTGTAGAAACACCGACGCAGCATTTCATTTATAAAGCGGTATAGCTTGGTAGATTTCCCAACCAGTCCCTTTGGTTTAATTTACTGCCACATTAAAATAAAACAGTAACTGGAAATAATGGCCGTTTTTAACAGTTCTTTATACCATGTGTTTGTTTTCCAACAGCTTCGCAACATTGTCAATACGATCAGTCGCGACGTTCTTAAAGAACTGCATAACTTGTTGGAGAAGATGAAAGGATGTAAGGGATCTAGAGAGTGCAGTCATTATTATGGACGAAACTACTCATCCTCAAGAGAAGTTATTGACCCTACACAGATACCAGTAATCCTCACCACACCGACATCACCAAACGTCACCAGCGGCTCCAGTTTAAAAACACTAGTTTTATATAACGTTACTACTAATGAATCAGCTGTCAGCACCCAGTCCCCAATAAGACGCAAAAATGGCACACAAAGATCGCAGAACCCAACAGAAACTAGTGCCAGTAACTCCAGTAAAGAACCAGTGGAACGTCGTCAGCAGAAAGAACTCACCACTCCGCCACCACGTATTGAAAGAGTTCCCAGTTATAAAGTGGTAACGCGACCCGTCAAACTGAGAAAGAGAAAAAAGACTCGGTTAAATAAAAAGAGGAAATCAAAACTGCGCAAAAAGAAAGTTAAGGGAAATAAGGGGTCAAAAAAGTCTAAACGGAAAAGACACACGCTTCCTACCAAACCTGCAACTCAGGAAACGCAGACGGTCAAACCCACTGAAAGTTAAACGACAACCGAAAAGCAACTTGAAGATCGTTTTTGATCTCCAAATAAACTTTTTATTCAGAACGGCAAGTCAGCGAAAAGTGTTTGCAACACTACTTGAACTGCTTTATATAGAAAATTAGACTACAAAAGGCGTCCTAGCACGACAAATAAATGGATAATGGCTGAAACCTCTTCATTTTAAAGATAATTTTAATGGATTTTGAGGGTTAATAACCTCTAAAACTTTAAATGGTTTCTAAGTGGCTTGGCAATTTCCATTTTTTTCAATCAAAAACCAAATGTATTTTCCAAAGTTTTTAAGAGGGTGCATCAGCAACTACGTCTCAACTAAGACAAATTTAAGGGGCTTTTAAGAGTCCATCATCCAGTAATTAGAATAGTTTTTGTGAAAAGGGATGACGGTTTTGTAAGGCTATTGAGAGTTAGGTTAGGGAAGGGCCTCGCTGAATATTATTACGGGGTGTCTCAAACGAAAAGTTTGAAGAAATGTTTAAAAGTTGTTTGCAGTAATTTAAAATGAAAATATCTTGTGCGATAACCTGGGATATTGGAGAATTTTACACTTTCATCAAAGTTTGTTTTGTAATCTTTTTGTGTATTATTTAAATATTTTTTGTGTTCTTGTTTAGTGATCGTTTCAGTAAGCTATAGTATTTTATCTGTACAGTAAGGTTATTGAGTAAGTACATTTTGGCCTACAACTTAGCACTTTACACCCTTTCAAGCGCATGCGTAAAAGGCATTGCCGCTGATCAATACTGATTGACAGGCTTATACTTTTCAGGGAATTTTGTATAGTTATATTAGGTCGCTTGGTAAAGTAACAGAAACTAATCGTTGGGCCGCGATTTCGTGTATGATACTGTTTTTAAGAGTTATAGTTTATGGTAACTTATTTGTAAAGACCTTCGCAGTTACTCTAGGTTAAAATCTTTTAAATGTTGGAAAGCTTTAAGAAAACAAGGGCATTAAGTATTTATCTATTAAGTTACCAAAAAACAAGACGAACCCGCATGGAACTTTGGAGCTCAACTGGGGGAAATAAACTAAACGTTTGTTTGATTCGGATTAGATGAAATAAGGTTTAAGATAAATGTGGTCGACCCGTAAGCGGGAACACTGCATTGCACAGACTATGGGGTTATCGTTGCATCCAAAGGCAAGGTGTTTAGACGGTATCTTCATTATTGATAGCGAATGGATGTATATCTTGTTGGGATTGAAGAAAGCACAAATTACCTTGATTAATTAATTAGAAACTGCTTGAATTTTTCAAGCACGCTTTTTCACTACAGTGCTACACAATTATTTTCTTTAAAAGCAAAACTATGGTATTTTTTAAATAAAATTGTTCAATATATTTTGAGTAGTTTTTTTATGGCGCTTTTTTTGGAGATCAATCGAAGTGCGGCTTTGCCACGGGGATCATGTACGTTCTATGGAATTTCTTTTGGCATAATCTCTGCAAATTTTTGTCCTTCACAGGCAACTCAGAACTGCTCTTCAACTTTCCTGACATTAGATTTACCAACTTGAATACTGTACTAGTGTAATTTTCCCTAGCTGCGCTCTCTGTCACTAAGAGGCCAAAAATTTTCATCTTCCCGACACCTCCTCCTGACTTTATATGCTGCTGTTTGTATCTCTCCTCCTTTTTCTGACAGTTTGTCCATTCCTAGCGGCATCCGCTCCTTTTGCTCTTTCTTTTCATCGATGCTTTCTACGTTCTGCATGTCTCTTATTCACTGCTCTCGAAATGTTTCTCCGATCACCTGTTGTTCTACTCATCGTCTGAAAGCGGTCCCGTGTGCCTTCAACATCCTACTCCTCCTCTCCGTTACGCAATACTTCATATTTATCAGGGCCGTACATAGGGTTTGGTCTCTCCAGTGCATAGCGGGAGGGAAGGATG
>JAOBAY020092426.1:0-10016 GCA_025331085.2 Zoanthus sociatus | reverse complement strand
CGCCAAAGCGTCCCCAAACCAAAGTTGCACTTGCGCCTGGTCTGGAGGGACGGTTTGGCGCTTGTCCTTAAAAATCTTCCTCTTCAAATCTCCTTCTCAACTCTTTCACTATCCACCAAAATTTTAACCAGAATGCCCCCTTAATTTACCGGTTATTTCGTAATGCAAACTTGGTTTAATTAATTTGTTTGACTTTCTAAAACAGAGAACAACCGCGAAGATAATGGAGGATGTTTCGGCACGGGTCCTGGAAGGCTTAATGCAACTGGTGTAGAACTCAAGATACCGCTGGCCCATCTCAAGCCAAACCGATCTTACGTTATTGGTTTAGCTTTAATAAGACTTGGATGCGAGAACAGTCGAAGTGATTTTTACCAGCAATTTGGAGTTCATATTCTTAACTGCGAGTTTGAGATTAGGTGTGTTTGGTTGCTTAGAATTACTTTGTATATATTTTGTTTTGGTTTGAATTTGCGAAATGGTTACCATAAATCGTAAAATAATAGAAGGATTTAGCTTAGCTAATTCTAAACGCAAATGTTTGCAAAACAAAAATAATATGTTTGCGTTTTTCACTTTTATTGTTACCTGGTAAAATGAGCTGATATAATTTTGATATAATTTTAGTTTTACACCATTTAAGAGAAAAAGAATATGGACTGGCGTTTTGGGCCGCTGCAGTTCTTCTCCAACAAAGGACTACATTCCGAAACAGCAGTCCACATTCTTTGTTTCCAAAATAGTGTAAAACTTAAAATATATATTATCAAATTGTTTTAACTGAAACACAGACGCAGGCCTGCGAATACAGCCACCTTTCATCGCTAACTGGTTTCGCGGGAGAGTCTGCGCTTTACGACTGGATGACGTCAACTCAAATTGTCAAGTTTGCATAAGTATTTGCCTAATTATGTCACGATTTACAATTTGGCATAAATTTTACACCTGTTTCAAAATGTTCTTCAGTGGGTACTGTAGTCTCTCTCGCGAAACTGTTGAGCGATGAAAGGCGGCTGTATTCGCAGGCTAACCATTTATGAAAACGAGTTAAACTATTTTTGTCATGGTCTTTTACTGAAGTATCTGAACTAATTTTACAGATGCCTTGAAAACTGCGGGGATTACATTAAACCTGAAAACGAGTTAATCCTTTCTGCATACAACAAAAGCGTTGATCGGTCTTGTTTCCTGCCGTTTGTTTTTGAGTGGCACTTGGGCATGACGTTGTCTTTTGGATTTTCACTTCCCATTAGTCTCAGAGGTATTGCAAGGATAACAGGCAGTAAAATTACAATATATAGGAATATTCTCAATGACGGAAACTACACACTCGAGCTGCAAGTGTTAACATCTCAAAGGAAAGTTGTGAGCATCAAGAAACGTCATTTGACCTTTGTGTGGGCTCCATTTTACATTTCTGGGCTTAACATTAAAGACAATTTTTTTTCGAGATATTTCTATCATATTTTAGTCTATTTTAATTTACGTTTATAGGATCTGTTTTAACCCAGAATTTTGGATGATGGAATGCTTCTTTGTAATTTAATATAAAAGTTAATAATAGTTTTCTATTTTATACAGATTTTAAAAACGGCTCCAGAAAATGCCACAAACCTACCTGGTGAACAATGCCGAAAAGCAGTTTGTGAAAATGCTGGGTTCTCAACTCAATACCCATGTGAGCAAATTTTGGATGCGCTGGCACCTAAGGGAACAAAATCAAAAAATAAAGATAACATCAAGAAACGATAAACTTGAAAGCTAAACATTTTTGAAATGTCTTTTTTGCTGTAGATAAAATTATGATCTATAACACCTAGAATGTTGTTCCGGCGTCTGGCAAACATTTTCAAACTCTGAATTTCTTTTTCCATTCGAAAGAAAAACAATTTGAAGCAATTTTATTTTCAAGTAGAAATTGGAGTTAACCTTGATCCCTGCTTATCTCCTCTTTCTGTAGTATTAAGCGGATAAGAGTCTTTAGCTCTCCCTCGACAGAAAACTTATCTATCGCAAGTTTGCTCTCAGTAGACGCTGGACTGGTACTCATTTATGTCGGAAGGATGAAAAGGTACGATAGCTTTGGAGGAAAACAAGGTCTCACAAAAGTTAATGTTCAAATCTCGGCAGAGCCTTCTGTAGAGAAGGTTCCACTTCTACCAAGGATTTCGCAGTTCATTTGCTGTCTGTATCGAACTGTTGCCGAATGACCTCAGACTGATCACATGCACTTTTGAGCAGCTTCTAGCGAGTAGCATTGTCTGCCCTCTTAATACCGAAATACTGATGTCGCACGCCTTTGAGACTCTGAAAAAAACGAGTTCCCTTCCCTTTTGAGTTTTGGAAAAAAATGTGCCACCCCCATATCCTGCCACCGCCCCATCCCCCTCCCTCCCCCATAAAATCACCAGCTCCCCCATGCTCATAAAAATGATACCTCCCTTAATAAACCGTTTTGGAACAATGTCGCAAAATTCATAAAGTTTCTTTTAAAATGAAATCATTGCCAAAAATAATTTTCTTGGTAATTCCTTGATATAATGAGCAAAATTGCAAGAAAATCGTCGTAGGTTACGTTCAAACTACATCGACTTACGTGAGTTCCAAGCAAATCATTCACCAAACAAAGATCTTCCTTCAAGGTGTCATCAATGATGTGCTCTCTTAGTGCATGCTCCCTTTCGGCCGCAGTGCGACATTCCTCCAGCTCCAACAGAATTGAGACCAATAATTGGACAACATGGTACGGCGTATGAGCATGCGCCATATCTGCCTCGACATAGTCTACCCTGTAATCACGTGTGAGAAGGGATAGTGTTATTATTATCAACATGCGCATGATGGATAATCCTTTAAAAGGCGCAGTGTCGAAGTTAGACGCTCCGGGTTATGAGCTCCTGATACAGGGATGTAAAATTGAGAACAACGCTATTGTAGTGACGTGCTTCTGATCGTTCCGTCGACCTCTGCCCTGACCTCCCGTACAGCTTTACAACGGACAAAGTGTTTAATTTATTAAAATTCAAATAAATTAAGTTTTAATCGCATAAAATGAAGAACATGCACTGGAGGAGCCAAGGTTACTTTCATATTTCATAGCAGAATCAGGCATCAGCTTTGTGCGTGATAATCGAACGATCGATCGAAATCAAAGCCTGCAAGCCTTTTGCTGAAGCAAAGACGTTGTAAATTACTGTATTACAGCAGTTATAGAAAAGCGGAAATCTTTGACGAGTTTAACGTTTGGACACAAGGTATTATAAAAGAAAAGATCAATGAATCTTTCAAAGTATTGTTTTGCAGCTGTACCCTAATGCATGCCTTAGATTACCTTACTAACATGACGCAAATTTATGCATGAACCCCATTTGAATGGTGTGGTCTGGATAACACACTTTTTTCGTTACGAATATTTGTCGTGGGCAGAACCGACTTGGCTAAGCCTTGGTCAGTGCCGAAGATCACATGTACGTCACTTTTAGCAAGTCTCGTAACAAAAAGAGAGCGAAACCTAAACTGCATTTTAACTATTTAGGTGCAAACAAATACTCATATGTTTAGGACAAAAGAGACACGTTGTATGTAGCTGTAAATTAATAAAAGTTGATCGACTAATAGAAAATCTAAACAGATGCACAAGTTGAAAAATACCGTATTGAAATATTTGAGGATATAGAATTACTTTCTGACACCATAATATTCAAGTTAAGTTATAAGTTATTTGAATGGGTAGTATGAATTTCAGGCGCTGCACATCATTTAGGTACAGTCATTCCAATTTTTAGTGCGAAATGTAATTTATGAGATTAACATGACTCCTTCGAGATTTAGTTCAGTTTAGTTTTTCCCCTTTCTTCTTATATGTACGTTATTCACAAGTCGATTTCGGACCACAGCTCTTCCGGTTTAAAGGATTTTGGATCCCATCCACTGGCATCCCTTTTAGGATCTCATCAAACGTACTTTTCAATACATCCACTGCATGACATTGAATTCGGCATCCCATCCAATGGCATCGGGATCTGGATCTCATCCACTACTTTCTGATCCCAACAACTAGCATAGGCTTCTGGATCCCACCCACTGCACTCTGGTTCCAGTTAATTCATTGGTATTGGATTCTGGATTCATCTACTGTACTTTGGATCACATCCACCGCTTTATGGATCCCGACAACTAGCACTGGACTCTGGATCCAAGTCATTGCCTTCTGATTCCTTACGACTATAACCTTATAAAGCTAAATTATGTATTGCAGATTTCTCTACATGAAACGACTGTGTGCTTTGTTTTGAACTGGTTGACATTCCCTTGTTTACTACGTTTTTGATACAGTTTCATTATTTATAGTTATTTTGTTTCTGCACTTACTTAAAATCTTCCTCTTCAGCATCATCCATAAACTCTTCCAGTAATCGTGTCTTTCCAATACCAGCTTCTCCCTCAACAATGACAACTCTTCGACCTCCTTCAGTGTGGTCCGCTTTGATGGAATGGAGTAATTCCTTTATATCATCTCTTTCTTTTGATCGGCCTTGAACAAAAATAGGTAAATTATAACATTTACTGCTGGTGTAAGTAATAAACTATAACTCAATTTAAACAAGAAAGGTTCCTGAGATACTGACTAATCAATCACTTTACCTCATTGGTTTATAAGCAATGAAAATATTTCAGTGAAAGGGAAAAATTTCAAATTCAAATGCTCAGTGTTATATGGATCCGCTTGGGCTGATATTCAAAATTCAAAGAATGTTCTAAATCTAAATTTGTTCCAACTAAATATCTAATTATGTTCTAAGAGTTTTATAAATATGTTCTAAATCTAAATATACCATCATCCTTTTCTAAACTGTTGGGCCTTTCTGTACGTACCGGAAGTGCTTCTTGATTGGTTGAGGGTGGGGATGAGCTTTTTTTAGTGTTTTTCATTGGTTAAAATTGCATTTACGTAATCTATGTCTTACTATGTCTACAAAAGGAGCCAAACTGAAGAAAAACGCACAATTAGATCGAAAAATTGAGTTATGCAAGGTACGATTGGCAATTCCCTTTTTTCAATGCAATTTAAAGTTTCTATATCCATCCAAACCTATGTCTACCAGCAATGGTCTAGCTCACCTATTATGGGATACTCTAGTTCTGCATCATCCTCAGCTTCCCGGCTGAAATGAAACCAAAATCGAAGATTTAACTTGAGTTGCCGGTGTGCTAAGGCAAAAACTTTTACTTAGGATAATTTTGCTTTCAAAGCATTTTCTAAATCCACTGCGTGGGCTAAATATAAACTTTTTCACACTGTTGAACAATACCATATTTAGGCATAACATATGTATATGAAATTGCATGGTAAAAGTACTTTTTTCAGATTTTTGTTGCAGCTCGCGTATACGACTTTGGCTCACCTGATAAGATCTCTGACTGCAGTGTTTTTTTTTAAGATTTGTAATAACAGGGACCTTTTCCCAAGTAAAAGGGACCAAAATGGCGGCTATGCCAACCTATTTTGCCACGCATTGGCAAGTGGGGGTAGGTGTGGGAGGGGGTTGCCCTCTCCCACTGGGGGGTCCGGGGGACCTGCCCCTGGAAAATTTTAAAATTTTAAAGTCAAATGAGTCTATTTAAGGCCACTTTTGCACACTTTCTGTTCTTATATTAGCTGATATAATGAGACATTCGTTACTATGAAACATGCAATTTTTAGTATGGATCACATACCAAAATGCTTAGCCAATAACAATTTTAATATTCATTCCAAATCAGCTGCACGTGCACAACATTTATCACAAAGAAAGAAATATTCAGAGCACAGAGATAACACAAAGTTTTATTTATTTTACGTTCAAAGTTAACATAATCGGTTAACCATAATCTCCACAGGAGTTTTAGTATAACTTGTGCATGAAATAGCCGGGACAAAAGTTAAAATAGCCGAGTAAAGGGCCCGGTGTCCCGGCCCTAACAAAAACACTGTGACTGCCCAGTGTGCACTTCCGGGTCGAGTTCTCGTAAAGTTGAACACTAGTGCGGCATTTCAGGCCTGTAGATTTCAAAAAATTTCGGAAACCAGTTTTCGGTTCCGTGTATCAGATTCACGGGAAACTGTCGGAAACCACTTTTTAGTTCTGTAAATTTTGATTATGAGAGCCTTTTTTTTATACAGGAGACTATAAGTAGGGTTGGACTTTTGTAATAAATACATTTTTAGTAAGCAAACTTACGTATTTTTGGAAATTGATAGCTTAAGTTAGTTATTCGGTGTATTTAGATAGCTATCTGAACTCCACTCTTCTGTTAGTTATACTTAATGTGTTAACACTTTGCAAAAGCCATTATTGTATTTTTTACAGATTTAAACAACTTATTCTGATTATATCGCCATCGGAAACCGTTTTTCGGTTCCGTCATCTTGCAAGCACGCGGAACCGACACGTAACCGGAAACGATCGTTCCGTGAAATATCCTGGCCTGCATTTGTATTATCTCGTTAACTTCGTGATCTGTCCGTCGCTTAAAACCACCCACTACCAACGTTGTTTCTTCTGCTTCTATAGAGCTTCCGTAGCAATTTTCAGTGTGAGCCAGGAATAACAGGAACACAAGCGGAATCAGTAATCAAAATGTCCTCTTCCAGGCTCTCGACAGAAATCTGTGCAAGTGTGCCGCAAAGGGAGTTTCACGGAAAGTCGTTAAAACATTTTTAGCATACAATCATTACTTATGCATATATATGATGTGTCCTCAAGTTACTTTAGATGCCTTTTTGGCATTGTTTATTAAAAATAGTATGTGCTATGTCTAAATTGGTAGAACATTGGGATAGCAGAGAGTGTTCTCAAGCTTCATGAAAATGAACCTAGCTTAACTACAGAATACCCCGCAACTGTCGATAATTTATTCCTGCGCATTCGTCGTTGTTTAAGTATAAATGCGCGGTTAAATCAAAAACAATAGTTGCGGAGTATTCTGTATATAGTTACTCCATGAACATCAGCTCCGAAGTGGGTGTCTTGTTTCTCGATCTTATATTCCACAATACAAAGGGGTAACTTACTCGTGGTGTCTGTTGTATTCTCGCACTGCGCCAGGGTCGGCGATTCCTTTCAGTGTTCTGAATGGGAGCTCCACAAAGTCTTCGTTCTTCAGCTTGGACTTTGCCGATCTGTATGTCTCGTCATCACACGACAAAAGCTCGGGATAGTTCACCATTAACCGGGCTGCCATGTTTACTTTACGGCCTATTACTAAAATTAAAATAGACTCAATTTTAATCAATATTAAACACGGAGGATAAGAAGATATCTACCAAGTAGGAAATATATATTATTTCTAAAAGTCTCAATCTCGCTTATTTTTTATCATTGAGATGAAAAGTAGAACCCTTTAGTAATACTAAATTAAAAAAATTAAACAGTTTTTCGCGGTTCTCTTTTTTCAGCCTCAGCCTGAGCTTGTTTTTAAATTGTTAATTTTCGGCCAATATGAGCCTTGTTCTTATAAAGTCGTTCTTATAAAAAAGTGGGTGTAATATAGCGCGCGTTTGCTGTCTGTTCTTGTGAGATCATCATTCTATTCACATCTCACAAGCAACACATACTGTTCTTAATTACCTGTGTACTCGTGTCTATCGCGGTGACCAACCACGCCACAAAATGCTCGACCTGTTGTCACACCAATGGCTTCGTTTCTGTAACAGGTAAACATAATGGTTAATTTTATCGTAATTTGGATTATATTTAATACCTAATCAAAAAGAATTAAAAATAGCAATTCCTTCTTTCACATTTTATAGATACTTGTCATAGACAAGTAGCTATTGGGCTGGAGTCTTAATAAAGTCATGAAAAAACGTGCTACTTACACGCGTCATTATAGAAATAACTTTGAAAAAAAAACGAGGCTCAAAATGGTAAATAGCTCCAATAAAGAGCTAAAGAAAAAGCTCATTTCGGATATTTATACAACTATCAAGTTTTCAGGTTTTAACTTTCACCTGAAGCTCTCATCTTCGTTTAGCAATGATTTCAGAGTACAGATTACTTACGTTATCTCCATAACAGCGTGTAGAGAGTCTAAAATTCTGTGTCCCGCCCTGAGAGCCCTCGCCGGGTCATCGTCATGCTTATCTCCAGGTAAGCCAAATATAACCAAGAATGTGCAGCCCTGGGTAAAAATTCATAAATCATTATTTAAAAATGATAATATTGTACTATAAAGGTTTATTACTGGAGTGCCCATAACTTTTATAGTTAAGAAAAATGTAAGAAATGACACAAAATCTTTAGCTCTAAATTCAAAATGTTACTCTTACGCAAAAGGCGGGAATTTAACGCCAAACCTTAGTGCGTGCTTGATGTAATGGCGCCAAAAATAGCCGTTCAACGTGTGTGCCTACTTTGTTTTAAATCTGAAACTATAACTGCATTTTTCTGATTTTTGAAAATATTGGATATGTTTAGGATAGTAAAAACATATGCTTTTGAATTGAATTTCAAATTTATATTAACTAAAAAGAATGAACTTGCCGGGAGACGATAAACTAGATTCACCGCATCAGTATTAATGAAACTATTTCCCCGGTAGGGGGAGGAGGGGTACTCTGTTAGTTTTTGGATAGGGGTGTGCCGCTCTGAGCTCAAAACCCAGACCCTATCCCAGACCTATGAATGTTTAAAATTGATACCCTACCCCAGACCTTTAAGTCAAAAATCATACCCTACCCCTAAATAAACGTTCGTTAAAAGCTGCCTAACTGTACCATTTTAATAGATGTTATCAACTCTCTCAACACCAGAAACTGTACCCTATAGGGCGGCACGTACCCGTATACCTCATGTGGATGAGTACCCCCTTCCCTCCCCATCCTCCCAAGAAATTCCGGGGTTGAAACGTTTTTCATGTTAGAAGAAGAGAGCTTTGCACATAACTTCGTCATTCAAAACTTTTCGATTTACTGAATTAATTTCCCAAACATTTATCATCTACAGAATCAAGGAAAACCAGTAATAATTACGGCAGTACTACAAAATCCCTGCTGCGTTGTAAGAATATATCTATTAACTTTCTGGGCTTCCTCGTCACACAGCTCATCAAATATGGAAATAATATCTTCCAACTAGCAGGCAATATTTTGTTTTGTTAAATACCAACGATCAAAGTTCATTTTTCTCGTACCCTTATTAGAGGAGAGGACGTCACACGCGATGCACGTGAACAAGTTTCGCTGTTTCCCAGCAAACAAGCGCTCAGCGGGCAACAGTATGTTATAAACCAGTTAAATAACAAAACCGGAAGTTAATTGTAATGCAGTGTGATTTCAAAAGTTCACAAAATACAAGTTTGGATAATAAAAAATTTCTTTAAAAGCTACTTTTTGTTCTTCTTTGATAGTTGGTAAATAACAAAGCGCTTATTGACCTTAACCTCGGGAAAGCAGTATGTTTTGTGGTCCCTCGACGGCCATGTTTCCCTGGGGAGACATCAGCGGTCTCGGGACCACAAGACATACTGTTTCCCTCGGTCTTGGTCAATAAGTGTTAAGTATTGCCCCCTCAAAATCGTAACCCATTTATTATATTTATTTACTAAGCCTTCGGTCGGTAAATATTTCGCGATATTTATTTAGAGAACCTAAAGCAAATAATTGTTTAAAAATACCCTCCGTATCTCACAATACCTAAAGGAAATATCCAGTCGAGCTTATAACGGTTTTTTTCAAACCCATACGCGAAGTATTCGGTCCACACATAGTCCTCCTCTTTGTTGTGCTGGTACATGACAATGTCAATCCACACAGTCTCGGGGTGGGTAGCACTGTAACCTGTTCTCACAAGCTCGATTTTCTTTGCACGTGTTCCAGTAAAATGACCTTGGCTAGCACGAGGAAAAATAAAGTATGATTTTAATCTCTATATTTCCAAATGGACGATTGATTAGCACACTTATTAACCCTTGTCCTGCTAAAAACGATTTCATATAAAGTAAAATTGTCTTAACTTTTGAACCTGTTGATGAAA
>JAOBAY020092415.1:0-10016 GCA_025331085.2 Zoanthus sociatus | reverse complement strand
TCTGCTTATGTTGGCTGATTGTGACGCAAATGAACAAGGAGAAGAGAAAGAAGTGTTTGGACGAGGAATTGTTTGAGGAAACAGGAGAGGGGAGTTTATCACCAGGCAGTTCGTGATGATGCGATAAAAATCTATGGCGACATGTTACACGCGTCGATTTCCTAATTATTCGTTATCTTGTGTTGCGAGTTTTTGAAACCAATTCAAAAACTCCCAACATGTTGCCGAGCCAGTTGTTGTGGAGAAAATCGTTCTCGCTAACATGTTACACGGGGATCGATTTTCCATGATACGGTGTTGCGTGGAAAATCGTTGTTGCAAGTTGAACCGTGTAACACTACCTTAATGAAATATGCATATAGCTCTGTCGGGAACTTGTGTACAAAGCTCCTGTCTCAATAATATATCCAATGATTTCTTTTTTAATTTTTTACTGAACATTCGCACTCACAACTAAAAGCTAATCCTCACACAGGGAGTTCCCAAAGTTAGTAGTTAATTCAGTCCTGTTCTATTTGCTGCGGTTAATAATAATTCAAAATCAATCGAAACAAACACTCTGAAAATTCAGTCATGGACACCAAACAAGAAACTATTTGCCGCACGTCTGGTAAATTTTTAACAAAAAAAAAACGCCCTCGTTTCTTTTTAGTTAAAGGTATTTTATTAAATCTCCTCCATTTGACCGAGTTTTTAAATGGCTGTTTTTGTCTTCAGTCACAAATTGAAGACTTCATATGCATGCATATGTGACTGCATATGTGTTAAGTAATATAGCAACACGAGGGACATTGTTTCATCACATTTGCAAACACCGAAAAGAGACTTGCGCGTCGTATTTTTGACGAAATTCGAGATGATTGGAAGTGTGATGAGACACTTTCTCTAGTGTTTGATATATCTTCTCAATTGAAACTAAAACTAAAAAGTAAACGAAGAAATAAAATCGTAACAATATATGCTAATTCAGATCGTATTTCCAAACCATGATCACAATTATGATTTCTTTTGTTTTAACTTAATGAATTATTAACGAGTTTTAGAATAACATAAACATAACATAAACACTTAATGACAACTCCCTAAACTGCCTTTTCAGTGTCATATTAAAAATCCCCTTTTCTTCTCCCAGTTAAGAATCCCAGCTGGTAGGAGGCAAACCAGTTGGCTATTTACAGAGCATGGTGAATTTGTCCCTGGGATCACCAAGGACAAATTCATTCGTTAGTCCGAGTCAGGGATTTGAACCCGGGTCTTCCGCATTCAAATCCCCAACTCTGACCACCAAGCCACACTGCCTCCCTCTTGCTAAGACAACTAAATTTCAAACATGTTTAAGTAGAATGCCAACAAATCCTGTAACATTCTTCCTCGTAACTTATGGTATGATCAGTCTCTAACTAGTTTTAAACTGAAAGTCAAACAACATCTAAATCATCTCAGTTAATCTTCACCTTTATAAACCCTTTGAATTTTTTTTAATCTATAAATAAATTTATTCATTTTTTTTTGTACAGATCTCCATCTAAAACAGCTACAGTATGCTGAACTGGAATTTCTGTTTAAGTAAAATTTTATAAATAAATAAATAAATATTTCAATAAATATATGAATATAATCAATCAATTTTGACCTCCCATCCATTTTTAACATATGCATGCAGTTTCCTTGCATAAAAGTATGTAATTGTAGGAGTTACGGTGTGAGTAAGGGTTAGTTTGCTTGCATAATATTCATGAGTGTGCCCTAGTAGGGAAACTTTAAGCACAATACTCTGTACAATTGTGTTGGCAACAATGAATAATGACTTACTTGTCTACTCAATCAAGAGGCAATCAAGGTGACTGATGGTGGCAACTATGAGACAAATTTAACAATTTTTATTTTGATAATCGCCACCTGGTTAGCCTAATTGGAAAGGTGCCAGTCTATTGTGCGGGAGGCTCAGGTTCGATTCCCGGCCGGACCAACACTCAGGGTCTTAAAATAATTGAGGAGAAAGTGCTGCCTTTGCTCTAAGATCTGCAAATGGTTAGACTTTCGCATCTTATCGGATAAGGACGTTAAATCGTAGGCCCTTGGAAACTTATGTGTTTGTGTGTGTATGTTTGTCATATCAAAAGTCTCCGTCCACCTTTGAGTGACAAAGATGGTGTCCCCAATAAGTAGGCCTTTGGCCGGCTAAAGTATATAGACACCTAAGTAAAGTTATTGTTATTATTATTATTATTATTATTATTACTATTATACAGTACATACCAATTAAAAATAATGTTTTTTTAGGAACTGGACGAGATAAAGTTATGACTGGTGATCTACCTGAGGATTTCTTAAGGATATCAACAGCAGGAGGAACTCCTGCAGTGCAACAAGTTTATTACACAGGATTTGCTCCTACACAGCAAAGTTTAGGCCGTCTCAGCATAACTGTCAATCAGGTGAAACCCTCATTTTTCTGTAACATTATGTGCATTAGTAGCATTAAAAACAGAGAAGCAATATGACCTGAAAATGCTGCCAAAGTTTGGTACATTGTATGCATTAGGGAAATTAAAAAACAGACTGAAGCAATATGAGTTGAAAATTCTACCAAATGTGAAACATGGTACAAAAGAGGCAAAAATACTGAAAAACAGAAAGGCAAAATGAGATTTTATTCTGCCAAATGTAGACATTATTTTTTTTTTAACCAATTAAATTCTGTTACTAGGAATTGAAGGGGCTAGTGCAAAAACGGCATAGGTGACTTTTGATGAAGTTCTCAACTCTTACTAGATTATCCCCATTGTCTCTTCATAACGTTTGGGAGAATTTAGCATTTCATATAAGGACAAGTGTTTTTGCACTAGAAAAAAATTGATGATGAGCAAAACTCATTTTGATCAAGTTCTCATCTCTCCCACCAAGGTTTTCCTTTTCAAATGAAGTAGCAGTAGATGAAGTTTGAACAAGCGGAGAAGTTGGGCGTGGTAGTGCAATCCGTTCCACATTTATTATCAACACTTGCATTCTTGTCAGCAAGGATGTTTTAGTAATAATAACAGTTGCCGGCGACAATGCGATTCACAGACGGCGAAAATTGCCGGTCGCCGGCCAAAAAGGAAAAGCCTTCCTACATCTATATTATTCCTTTATAACTCTTGGGAGAATTTAACATTTCATACAAAGTCACTTACATTACAAAGGCATTTGAAGTGTATTGATGTAGTATTTTGTTAGTATCAGGGTATAGGATTTCAGATTTTATTATGGTTACATTTTTTGGGTTTATGGAAAACCATCAGTATCAATTTTTGGGCATTTGTAGCATCAGAGATTTTGATACATATTCTTAACAAGCTTTACTTGTGAACATAATTGATAAACTTACAGTATGCATCTGATTTGTAATTGTGAGACCTGTCACAGGCAAGCATATTAAAGTAAAGTTCATCACAATCGGTAATCTGTGTTGTATTAAGTTGTTGCTTTTAATCCAAAGAGGTCTTTTCCTGTAAGCTATTATTTCAGTTGCCCCACTAAGATTCTAATCATTTCTGACAACTGTCATTATTGCTTAATCTTTAAACTGTTTACTAGGCAAAATTAGCGAAAAACTATGGAATCACAAGGATGGATCCTTATTGTAGAATTAGAGTCGGCAATCATGTTTTTGAAACCCCTACTTCTAACAATGGCTCCACAAATCCCAGGTGGAACAAGTTGTTGTCATGGTAAGTGCAAACCTCTCTATGGCAAAGTATAGCAAGCATCATGAATATTTGATTGGTTACCAAGAAACATATTTTGCTTTTATAGAAGCTATATGTTTGAATCTTTTGATTAACAAGAACTTGTTAATGCTCCGCTAACCCTGTGACACATAAGGCTAGCACCTAAGAATGTTTTTTGCCCCTATCAGGCTCTAGTCAAGTGTTCAATCTGACTTCATGTCTATCTATTCTTTTCTATCTCGCTTTTGAAATGAATGAGCTATTTTGCAATTTAGGTAGCTAGCTAGCTAAATCCTGTATGAGACTAGTGACCCATGGAGTAGGCGCTTATCTTCGGTTTCTGTAGTGTTAAGCGGTCGAAAGTCTTTGACTCTCACTGGACGGGACACTAATCCATCGCAGGTTAGCTCCCAACAGATGTTGGTACTCATTTACCTACCCCGGAAGGATAGAAAGCTGGAGTTGGCTTAGGGGGAAAAGAAGGTCACATAAATATTCTAATCTTGGCAATCTGCCGGGATCGAACCTGGGACCTTGTGGTTGGAAAGCAGAGATCTTACCAACTGCACCAACCACGTCCGCCCTATTTTGCAATTTGCTCAGCTTTAATTGATTCAAATCAAATCAAAAAGTTGTTGTTCATTCATAATCTGCTTCATAAATAGTGCCATTTTAAGATCAAAAGACTTTCTTATTCCAAACGAGGCCATTCAGACTAATTTGAATGTAGGTAAAAGAATGATAAAATGGCCACAATTTATGAGATACTGCAGTAATTATGATTATTTCATTTGTATTAAAGGTGGTTAATTGTAACCAATCAAGTTTGACAGCTCACCTAATTTTTACTTTTTGAGAACTAACAACTCTAAAAGAGAGTTTAAAGCTTTTAAAACCCAATGTGTTTCTCAGCATAGAATTCTGATTGAAAAATTGTAAGCCATAATTTCTCTGCCATATATAGTCTTAAAAATAATGTATTCAAAATATGTTATGTAACTCATGCGTTTAGGAAATAATTCTACTTGCATGCTTTCAAAATTCTAGCTAGTTTCCCTAAAGGGTCAGAAAATTATCAGAATTTTGTCAACTTTACTCATCAGCATTCAGTTACACAATCTCATACCTATTTCAAAATAATGAAAATTCTACAATCCAAATTGTTAGAGCCTGATAGGGGCAAAAGATATTAATCAAACTGATGTGAGTATGTGCTGAAGATCACACCATTTTAAATTTAGTCATGCTCTGATCACCTGCTGTTGTATTCAGCAAGTGGGCAATGACTTTGCAGTTGTATCCTGGACGAGATACATTGAATTTGATCCAGGGTATGTGACCATGAATCAACCAATCCTCATTTTGTTAAATTCTAGTAGGTAAATAGCATTATGCACTTCCACTTTGATGAATAATCCTTAACTATTGTGGGTTACAGAGTATCAAAATCTATAAGATAATATTGTTTATTTGTTAATCTCTGTCTTATTTTATGTTGTTGAAGTTATCTATCTAGTATTTCTGCTAAATTACAACCTGTGAGATTAATTTATATATACCTGCAGAGCCAGAAGTTAAGGTTAGTAGTTTTCTAATCAAATTTCAGTTTTTCCTACCTGTACTATGCTGAATTTAAAGATTCTGGAAGTGCAGGGCTCCAGGATTCAACAAATGTGTAGCAAAATAGACGTTCTCTATTACAAATAGAGTATGATACCTGCAGAATGTAAAAGAACTTAAAATTCTATAAAATAACTGAATTGAATAATAACTTAAACTTGAAAAAAAAATGAACTAGGCAACACAATAAACCAAAGTTTAAGTTTAATCTTATTTAATATGCATAATTTTGATAATCAGCAATGTTTGTCAATTTTAATTTTTTTTTTCACTTTGTTTTTCACTTTTGTTTTTCACTTTTTTTTCAATTTTTTTTTCAATTTAAGAAAAAAAATTGAAAAACAAGGTGAAAATCAATATCAATGCAAAACTTATCGGTCTTCGAGTGGAAAAGACAGATAATCCAACCTTGTTTGGTGACATGGTAACTCCTTTTTTCTTCTCTTTGAGTTTGTTAACGTTTTTCAAAACAAGATAATTTTATTGTAATGTAATTTAAACTAATATAGATAAATACAACCATGTATGTAGCTCTTAACAAAGAAGTGTTAATTAAAAGAAAAGAAAAAATAAAAATAAAATAAAAAAATCAATAATGTTGTTCACATCTTCCATTTATTAATTGATTCAACTATTTTTCATCTAGCCCACTTCAACCTGGCATTAATTCTGTGTACATTGAAATATTTGACGAGGTAAGTATGTTGCTCTTTTCATTATATAATAACAATTATTTTTTCACAATTTAATTTAAATTGAAGCTAAAAGCTAGAAGCTTTCTTTTAGTGCTCTTTTTAAAAATGGAAAGCTGTTTATGTTGATGGCTCGCAAAGGAAGTTTTCCCCTAGACTCCTTAGCCTTCAAGAGCACTTCACATCTTTTAGTTACCTTGGAATTGACCTTTATTTAAGAAATAAAACATGTTCTCAATGTCTTCATAGCCTGGTGAAAACTGAGGCGAACGTTCGGGAGAATTCGAGAGCAGATCAGTGAAAACCTAATGCTTGCTGTTATCTGTTACTTTGGGGTGGAAGATGTGCTCTCCTTTTATCTGTTATTTTGGTGTTGGGGATAAAGGAATGGCTCTGATTTTATCAGCTACTTACGGGGGTTTGGAAGTACTCTCCTTTTATCTGCTTATTTTGGGAAGGAGAAAAGTGTTTCTATTACTTTAGAAGTGAGGAAGAGCTCTCTTTTCATGTTACTTTGTGAGAGGGCTGAGAAAGGATTTTCCTTTTATCTGTTACTTTGGGAAGGTAGCACTTTCCTTTTGGGGCGCAACGTTTTGGGAAAATAATGGATTTTTGTTAGCACCAATGCCTGTGAAAAGGCTGTGACATTGATGATTTGGTAGGAAGACAAAAACTATGTCCCTTTTATGGAACCGCTATTTTTATAGAGCGTCTTCTTGTGGATTTCTTCATAAACTTAAAACCTTTTTGAAATCTATTTTCAAAACGAAATGGTTGCCAGATTTAACTAGGAATGTAGGGTTGTTCTTTTTATTTTTCTTTTGTTTTCATAAACCTTACTTCTATCAAATACAATTCTTATAAGGTCTTATGACTTTTAATTTTCAAATTCATTGAGGAAATGTGTTTTTCTTGCAGCGTGCTTTTTCTGGTGATGAGCGTATTGCTTGGGGCCTAGTGACTATACCAAACATTGTGTTTGAAGGTGAAGCCCTTGATGACTGGTATGTTCTGAGCGGCAAGCAGGGTGACGATAAGGAAGGAATGATCAATCTGGTTTTTACATACACGGTGAGTAATTTAGCGTGAGCAGGGTGACGATAAGGAAGGAATGATCAATCTGGTTTTTACATACACGGTGAGTAATTTAGCGTTAGCAGGGTGACGATAAGGAAGGAATGATCAATCTGGTTTTTACATACACGGTGAGTAATTTAGCGGGAGCAGGGTAACGAGAAGGAAGGAATGATCAATCTGGTTTTTAAATTCACGGTGAGTACTGTAATTTGGCGTCAGCAGGGCAATTTTAACCTCAAAATGTTGTTATTTTGTTCTTATTTGTGGCATTTGCCATTAACGTCTCGCTATGTAAAAATTGCCATGGGCGGTGCGCGCGTTCAACGAAATACAGTCTTTTGGCGGGAGATTTACTCCCATATATGGATATACCAGTAGCTCGTTGTAGTTTGTGTGATCAAAATCAGATTTCAGTGTTCTGTATGTATTCAGTATTTGGACGGTGTCTAAACATAATTCAATAACGCTGAGTTTATTCGGAGTTACGAAGGATTTCAACCTCAGTTTGTTCTCACTTTGTTCTTATTTTTTGAGCGATTTTAGCCTCAGTATTCTTTTCAAGTTTGTTCTTAAAAAAAGTGTACCTCTTAAATAGTTTCTTTTGTTGAGGAATGTCACAAACTAGTAAACTCATTGAAATGTTTATTTACTTGATTTAGAAAGTGCAGCAAGCTCCGAGCCAACAAATAGTCTACGGCACACCGCCTGTGGTTTATGGTCAACCTGTTGCAGTTGGTGGGGCGTTTCCTGTGGTCATGGTACCCCAGCCCGTAGTTCCTGGAGCTCAGGTTGTCTATCCGGGGGGGTATGGACCTGGTCAGCAGGTACCTTGCCAGACCCCCCATGTTTCGGCAGCTGATATGAAAAACCTGAAAGAAATGTTTCCTGATATGGATGAGCAGGTGATCAAGTCTGTGCTTGAAGCCAGTGGAGGAAACATCGAAACTGCAACTAATAACCTTCTGAGCATGAGCAGTTAACTGCAACTAATAACCTTCTGAGCATGAGCAGTTAACTGCAACTAATAACCTTCTGAGCATGAGCAGTTAACTACAACTAATAACCTTCTGAGCATGAGCAGTTAAGTGCTCTGTGTTTTGACAGCGGTTTTTAGATTAAAAGTTTCAAGCAGTTTTTTTTCATAGTTTCTCTCAAAAAAAGTCAATAATATAAAGAGCACTTATTCGTTGGAATTTAAAGAGTGATGATTTCGCATATGCGATGATATTGCGGCGTTTTTAGAGAGGCTGATTTTGGTAAAATCGAGAGTATTTTAAAAATTTCTCTTGTGAGTTATAGAAACTTATCTCAGAAGTTTGGGGAAAGGTTTTCTAGACAACATTTAACAAGTAGCACAAGATGTTCAGTTCACGATAATTAATAATACTTTTGTAGTACTAAGAAAATGTCCGTATTTAGACTTATTTTTTATAAAATTATAACTACATGGCTGCCACAGAATCAATGAAGATTTTGATAAAATGGATTTTAAGATTTGTGTTACACGATCCAACTCTTAACGCGACTTTTCGCGCAACGGTGTTGCGTTAGTAGTTGACTGTCGTGTAAAATGGTACCGGAGCCGACTTTTTGCGCAATGTTTTGCTGCTCTTGAAACGCTTTGCGAGTTTTTGAAATGGTTTCAAAAACTTTTAACACAAAATGATGAATTTTGAGAAAGTTGGCTCGTGTAACATGTCACGCCAACTTTTAACCCAACATCGTTGCGCGAAAAGTCGCGTTAAAAGTTGGATCGTGCAACACCACCTTTAAGATACCAGGACCCAGTTGTTCAAAAGCCGATTAGCACTAACCCATGGTTTTGATTCTAACCTTACTTGGAAGGATTTGAGCTGTAATTTTGGGATTAACAAGTTTTATGCTTTGAAAATCCAAACAGTATTCTAACAGTATCCTTAACCTTCTCTTAAAGAAGAAATTGCTCCTTGAGTTTTTGCTGAACCCAGGGTTAACGTTAACCAGCTTTTGAACAGCCCAGCCCAGGACGGTAACGGTAACGGCAAAGAACAGTAGTCTTAATTAATGAAATCAAAAGTTGCACGTTGGAATGTAGCGTGCTGACCACCTGCGGCTACTCACCGTCGTATTCACTAATACGCCGCGGAAAGCTCACTTTTGGGGCTCTGCATACAACGTGAACGTCAAACAACAAAAATTGACAATCTTTGTTTGCCTTCAGGGAAGAACCTTTACATTTTTCTGTTCGAGAATCTTGTACAATGTCGCAACTGAAAATTCGTCCATAACCTAAAACGGAAAAACTAAAAGAGAAAAGCTGTTTTTCGCAACTGCCGTTGTCTTTGCTCTGGTCCTTGTTTCTTAAAGTCCCTATATTCTTATCTGTGACTTCGAATGGGAAAGAGTGCGTTAAAATTTCGCTTAGAGACAATTTTAGGACGTGTAGTAGAATCCTAACAATGATAAAAAGATTAATATTGTAAAGAATTCACACAGTGAGTATTCAATAACGTGATATGAAAACCGTTAATGTAAAAATAAATAATTTCCAGTTTTTCAGACGCAAGTTGTAAACTAAAGAGTGTATTTTAAAGCATTATGTAAGGTTATAATTTGATATTAAACTTTGAGAATAGAATTTGCAGAGAGAAGAAACATGCCTTTTGTAAACAAATAATTGAACACTGTATTAAAAATGGTAGTTTTGAAAATTAATGACAGAGCTGGTTGCCCATATCAGTGCAGTCTAAGGACTAAATTCCAAGGACGCGACTCTACGAGGTCGCACCGAAAGCATGTGAACGCGCCTCTGTCTCTGTCGGAGCACAGCACCACAGCCAGTTGGTACTAGCCAAGTCAATAGCTCTTATTACAGTTGAGCACGCCACTCCGACAAACCAGCGGTATTTCAATGAGTTTAGCATCAAAACGAGTC
>JAOBAY020092404.1:0-10016 GCA_025331085.2 Zoanthus sociatus | reverse complement strand
AGGTAACTGCAGGGATCCCAGGGCATTATTTTCTCTATGGATAAGTTGAACACCGTTAATTTGGGTACGCATAGAATGAACCAAAATTACATGAACGTATATAATTTAATATAATTATATAATTTACGTTCTTGTTAGGAGAGCTTACCTGCGATAATTATTAGTATGCGAAGATTATTAGTATGCCATTCAGGGGGAGCCAAAGACTCTCATCCGCTTAACACTCCAGAAACCGGAGATAAGCGCCTGCTCTATGGGCCATCAGGCTTGTTAAATGATTTAGATTCTTAACCTTACAAACTTAGTTTTACTTTTCTTTCTTTGTTTTTCATATTGAACGTATTATGCTAATGCCTCGTTTACTTTTAGTACGGAGCTTGTCACACTCAATGCCAATCTCAGAATACGAACCGAGATGTAAGTAAGCTTCTTAAAAACTTCTCTATGTTGGTTCCTTGCTAACAATTGTAATAATAATAATAGTAATAATAATAACAATAATAATAATAATGATAATAATAATAATAATAATAATAATCTTTATTTTCTTTAGATAAAGTTACATATCTCTTAAAAGTCTGAATTGATGCTGAGCGAAACCTATTATGTACTCGATTGACGCTAAAATTTACCATGTACATAAAGAATTATCACAAGTGAACAATGATAACTAATATCGCCTCCGACAAGTCACCCATTGATCGAGGCCATTAGCGTTTACAATTTGCTTCATCATTTGGGACATAAAAAACAATTTTAAAACCTTTTTCTCATCAGAATCCAAACAATCTCACTTCCAATAGAGTTATGCGCCCTTCTAACCTAACTATTTATTTTAGAAAAGGTATTATGAAAATACAAGCAGATTTTAATATAAAGTTAAGTGCTACAAGCCAAAACCAAATGTGTGATATTTTGAGCCATTGACATATATAAAAAGCATTTGAAAATCGGCCTTTTGATCGATTTCCTTCCCTCAATTATGATATTTGACGACAATGATTGGAGAACTATATAACAAATATGTACAACGACAGATAAATATTTTGCTTCTAACTTTTTTTTATCATTTCATTATCAGCTAAACGAGGTTCCTGCTGCGGATCCGAATGTGACTACTTTATTATGAGGATGGACATCGATCCTATGTCAGTAATTTGTGCCTCTGAAGAATGAAACGTCGTGCTGAAGACGACACTCAAGAAATGTTTAGAACAAACTCAATTGTCATAAAACATACATAAGTATAAAGGAAACGGGGTTTTTGTTTTTGAGAAAAAATAAATAGAAATAAAGACATCCATTTTCATGACTCAAATAGTTTCAACCAGATGCATTTTTAAAGTAACAAAAATAGTTTCAGGATAAAGGTTAGTTAATTCCGTTACACACAAGCCAATTTTTATCGGAAAAGTTTCTTTTTTTATCTGTGGCGATATGTCTTGATGTAGAGATTGCCTCACACAAGACAAGTTTTTGTCGGGATAGCAAAGACATCAGCATACCATTTGTATAAAGCATTTATTAAAAATCTAAAAAGGTTCGCATTTATTTTCACCTTGTCTCCAAGTTTTCCCGAAGCTCAAATCAACGAATCTGTTATTTCCAACTAAACAATTTCTGCTTCCACAATTGTCTAACCATACATCACACATGTCGAGAGCTTATTGGCTGAAGTTCGATCAAACAAGCACAATTTTTTTGGCACAGAAGCTGTATTTGTGAGCCTTCCCGCCAAACATTTTTTTTGTGCGTGTGTATAGGGCGCGCGTGTTTAGCGGGCTTACGAGCAAGAAATCGGCGAATCTCGTTCTTGTATATAAATTACCCTGCAGTATCATGTCGATACAAACAAAAAAATTCATGGAGATAAGCTATAAGAAAGTGTGTTGGTAGAACAACGAGGCCAAAAAGGTTGGCTTTTTTGTTGTCTGTCATCGGTTAGTGTACTTTACACGTGTACCTTGTGTTTGTAACAAGCTGGATCGAAAAACAGTTAGTGTTTGGAGAACAGTTTCTGTGTCTTTATTGACTTGTTTCATAAATTGAATCCATTTTGAAATTCTTTTGTTTGCATTCAAATATAAGTCTCATTAGCCTCGTCCTAAACCTGGACAGTAAGGTTTATTTGAATGGAGACAAAAGAGTTTTGAAATGGCTGCCATTTATGAATCGAAACAGGTTCATTATTCACAATATATGTAAACAGATATTAAACATATTTGATATTTTTTTAGGCAAAGGTGAGAGAGCAAAAGCTGAATGCACTTTTAAATTAAGCAAAAAGAAAGTGGTGCATACGTTCTATTTGCAAAACGCAAAGGATGGATTTGTATTAATGATTTGTAACCACGTGGTATTAATAAACATGCAAACGAAAAATACGAGGACGACGCGTGTCGACAAAATTATCATTTTGATCCACCATTTTTCTACCAACAAGTCGCATACCCATCTGTTTTTAGGTGCGGTTTGCTTTTGCTCTTGCACTCCAGAATTTTTTGTCACGCGTGATAATCGACTCTGGCTAGAATCGATAAAAACCGCAAATCTTGTTGCTCCTTGTTCTGCTTCAGCCAAGAACCGTGTTTGAGCCTATTTTAAGCAATTTTGAAGGCGGGTCTTCGTTTTTCAGTTTTATGACGTTTTCGTTCTTTGTTTTGTACGTTCCACTCTCCAAAATACACAATAAAGACAATGAAATAAATATATTTTGCTTACCTTGAGTAAATTGTGTTATTTCTTTTCGTTTCGATGGGTTTTGGGACGGTTTTTGTTGTGCATTCTTCGTCCGGCTCGTATTATGCACCTGTCATCAGCTTTCCCGAGGGAAGGGACCCAAGACATACCCAAGGTATATATGGAGGCTTTGTGGAGACTTTGAAATAAATTCTTCCCCATGTAGTGGGGCAATGCGGGGAAATATAGGTACACGGTTTCCACTCCTGGCCTAAACGTGGGACTTTCGTGAGACATTGGGGAGACTGGAGATGAGATTATTTTTTCTTCTGGCCATGGCTAATCGATGTTGGATCGAACGGGAGACTGCAAGAAAGTATTTTCATCTTGTAATATCGTCTGCTTTGCTAAACCATTGCTTGATTATTTTTTCTTATTAATAAACATTTTTTACCCACTTTATTCTGTATTGCACGATTTTTCATTAGGCTCATTGAATACAAATCATATTAGCACTTTAAATGTGAGGATGTCATGAAATGTAGAGTCCGCAAATGTAATAACTACCTGCAAATGTAAAAAAAACCCCTGCAAATGTAATAAGCTTTCACCCGTAATTGTAATATGGCACAATTTACAAATGAAAAAAAAAATTATAAATAAGATCTTCTTAAAACCTAAAGAAGACATGTTTTTATTAACACTTTAGCTTAGCCATGATCGAGTTAAAAAGAGAACATCTTGATTTGACGCATGCAATGCGCAGTTTCTAAAAAGAAGAAAAATAACTCAATCAATTAGTTAATGAAACCTTTTAAAAATTTCCTATCTCAGATACAATAACAACAACAAATATGGTACATTCCTCAGATTCAAGAACTAGAATAAGTTTATGGAAAGAGTAAGAGAACTCTAGGGTCTACGAAGAGCAAGAATGATGGTATATTACAGATAGGGTAGAAATTATAAGTGTATTATTGGTTTTATATTACATTTACGGGTGGTGCCTTTTTACATTTGTGGGCAAAAGCCTATTACAATTGCGAGTTTATTACATTTGCGGGTATAAAAGTAGTTACATTTGTGGGTTTTTACATTTGCAGATAATTATTACTTTTGCGGGCTCTACGGCAATCATGAAACTCACCTGTTTGCTCTTTATCTTTAGTCTTTTAATGGCTAGAATTGTTTAATGAAATTTCCGTACTGGGGCGTAATATTGTTTTAATCATGCAAACTAACCCTTATCTAGACCCCCTAATTTCTGTAATAATATACGCGATGAAACTGCATGCATAAATAAGCTCGCTCCACAACGGAAATTATCCCAATTCTTTTTTTTTTTTTATTGTTGACTCTTATATCATATCTAGGATTTGATCATTTAACTGCCAAAGGAAACATGTATGTAGGATTATACACTTGTGTATTTAGTGCAGATTTAGTGTATCAAGGGGTTTAAAAACACCATAACAGCATAACCTGACAAAAGTTCAGTTGGAAAGTCTACTTGCTTGTTCAAATATACAATATATGTTACTTACAAGGTTGCAATGACCCAGGTAGGCCATACCATGTGTAGGCCTAGACGGGTTGTGCTCAGCGACTTTTGAGCAACTTTAAGCATTTGGAGCAAATTTTTCCAATTTTAGCAACATTGAGCAACTTTTGGCTTTCTTAGCAATTTTTGAGCAACTTGTGTTTACATATGAAATAAGAATAACAAAAATTAACGCGTGGTTGAAATTTTGAAAAGGAAACATCTATTTTTGTAAAAACATTGATGCTTAGCATACTAGCAGGGTACGGGTGTTGAGAGGACATCATAAGCCCGCCTCGTCAGAGCACTACTATTGATTCAGCCAAGTTCTGCCTCTGCCGAAAAGGCGTTTAGTCTCCTCAGTGACTAACGCATTTTGCTGATAGCAAAACTCGGCCCTTCAAGATTACCTTGAGGCGGCTCCGTTATGCTTCGGTACAACAATGCCAATACCAATTGTTTGTGCGAGGGATTCCATGGTCACTTTACAACTGATAAACTTTGAGAAGATAGAGTTGAGAGAATATACTTGTTATTAGTTTTGTTGAAGTTACTGATATTGATACGGGAATATTTTTTATTTTGCCTTACTTTTACTCGAGTGCTTAATCGGAAATGTGAATGAAATTTTCATTTACATTTGTTCACAGTAAAATGTATTAAATTTTTTTTTGTTTTTTGCAAGTGATTAATTACATTTGTTTTTATTTTAAAATGAAGTTTTTTTTGCATCAAATTTTAGCACAATAATAAATGACTCCTGTCTACCACGATTAGCTAAGCTACCTGGTGGCCAGTAAAAATTGTAATATTTCTGTTTATTTAAGTTTATAAAAAATATACTTTGAAACCTTGAAATGACTCCACATGCACAAAACTTTTTCGGCCACCAGACCATACATTTTTTAAAATACTGACATATACAATGAAAAAAATATTTTAAAAAGCAATATTCATTCTAAAGAAGTACAAACCCTAATTCAGATGCCTTTTATCTCATTGTCTTAAATGACACATTCGGCTTCAGCTCACAGAACTTCACTTTATATTATATTAGAAACCTATAGTTTGGAAAAATATCTTCGCGCATGATCCAACCAAGGTTTGAGGAAGTATCTGAATACGCCAGGCCCTGGTGTGCTAAAATACACCAGCAGAATTCAGCGGCGTAGCCAGAATTTTCGAGAGGGAAGGGGGAAGGGTTGCAATTACCAATTACTAAGATCTCGGAAACACCCCAAAAGCGCAAACAGATTATCCACTACTATTCGCTTTTCGTATGGCAAGCATAGAACAAATTAAAATGATTAACTGTTGGGATAAAATCGCTAAAAATTGGAGAACGATAATCATATTAAGAAGAAGGATCCTAGACGCAAGAGGGGGAAGGAGGGGGGGGGCTCTGGAACCCCTGGAACCACCCCCTGGTTATGCCCCTGGAACTCATGCTGATATATGACCATTTTTGCATGCTGGTTTATAAATTTTCACGGCTTTAGAAAGAGTCCTTGAATTCTAAATTTTATATTTGCATGCTGGTTTATACATTTTTTTTTATTCTTATACATTTTGTTCTTCTAAACTAGGAAAGAATTTCACAAAGTAAAGTAGAAGCGTAACGCTTGTGGGATGTGGCTGGAATAAAAAATATAACTGTGTTGCACATGAGTGCTTGTAATGACACAGCCACTAAATAGGGCAATATGGCCTCGCGGGTCAGAGGGACTAGGTCCGTACTAAAAAAAAACCTTTAAAAAAAGCTAGAGTGAGCCTGAATGTTAGCACGGCTGCTAACATTCAGGGTCATCACTCTTTTTAGTACACATACTGGCTTAGCTCTTCTGATCCGCGAGGCCATAATGCCCTCTTTAGTGGCTGTGTCATTAAAGTATTTTAATCAAATATCATTTATGAACTTAATTCCATGACATGATCAATCTGTTTACAGGGGTTTCAATAACATTAGTTATAAGTTACGTAAGGCCGTAAGGGCCAAACAGACGGCGGTAAGAGGTCCCATACGCGGTGGTAGACCGCCGATAACCGGCTTTTATTGAAACCCCTGTGTTTATAAAGAAACACTTTTTAAGAATCTTTCTAGGAATAATTTTAGCCTTTATTTAATTCATTTTAAAAAAGCTACATTACAACAACTATTTATACCGGTTGGACATGTTTAGGAAGGAAATTGAAAGCCACCGTTATTTGCTTTCCCGTTGGCCGGGTCAGTTCGGGTATTTCTGCTTTTCTTGTTCTCCAAATAAGGAATGTTGACAACACCAGTCTGAATCGCGAATATATAAGCTTTTATGGATGAAGTTTGATTTACAAATCAACAATTAGTTCTGTTACTCTGAGTAAACAATCTCAGGGTCTTGCATAATATCAATCGGATATGGCCAGCATGCACTGCAAGCTTTGAATTGCCGCTCAAAACATCGCTTGAGCAGGAGGCGGGCTGCACGACGCCAACAAAAAACAAATGAAACTCTTTTGAAACGAAGCGTGATTGCAGATTGAATGTCAGCTAGCCTAGACTTTTTTAAAATGGAAAAACTAATTTGGTTGAAAAATGACTTCATAGTATCTACTTTTCATTATTCAAATATTTTTAATCAAACTTTTTATTAATAGTGATAACTAGAAAATCATGTGTACATAGGTGGAGTATTCAGCGGATATATGATATTCGATAAACTATATTGTATGGTCTATGGAAATTATATATTTACATGAATGTTATATTTTTTTATAAAAAGAATCAGTCAGAGACACAGAGCCTTGAGCCCTTTCACGCTGACCTTTCTTTGTTTTCCTGACTTAATTAATTGTGATTTTACCGAATTCTTTGCAGCAATACACGGATATGAGTGTTTTACTGTAATATACGCCACTCGTAGATTTCATATGAAACTACAACCGGAATACGAGTGATATATTTTCCATATCCTCACTAGTAATGAAGATATTTTTGTCTAGTTTTTTTATTTTTTTCAAACACTTATATCTATGAAATAAAAAAAATACACGTTAGCTTGAACATATGAAGTTTATCTTCTCGTGGAAAAACGATTTCATGAGTGAGCGCATTTTTTCCATGTTCGCGCCACCATCAATAATATCCTCTCTATATAAACTAATTGCGATTCTGAGCCGATGATTCCACATTTTATTTCCGGCCAGCTGGGAGAAATGAAAATCTTTTTCATATTGGTAGAGTGGCGCGGCCACACGCCAATATATGAGAAATATATTTTCTTTCAGCGCCAACAATATAATGTGGAATCACAGTAATTCTACATTATATCACGTATCTCTGCCTGACCAAAAAGATAGTAGTAGTAGTAGTAGTAGTAGTAGTAGTAGTAGTAGTAGTAGTAGTAGTAGTAGTAGTAGTATAGTAGTAGTAGTAGTGGTAATAGAAGTAGTGGTAGTAGTAATAGCAGTAGTAGTAGTAGTTGTCTAAAGTTACAAATTCTTCCAGTTTGAAAAAGCGATTGAGTTGCTCTAATGATTGTAAGCTATGTTGTGATTGGTGGATTTAGCTGAAAGTAATAAAATGATTGGTTCAAGAAATCGTCCAATTACATGTGTCCGATTACAGCCAACTGTCCGATTAAACTTTTTCGATTACAATTTTGCAGATTAAGTAGTGCAAAATACCGCAGTTTATGCACCAATCACATTTGAGGAATTAAATTGTTATGATTATGATTATGGTGGTAACCGGAAGAGCATATTGTTTAGTTATGCATATTATGCTCGTGCGCAAGCTTTCGAGGAATCTAAGGGTTGGGGGAAGAGTTTTCTAGTGAAACGTTTACTATTTAAATTATGCATTGCTCGCAGTTCAAGTGCTGAGGTTACTATACCATTCAATCCTTTAATGTAGAACCGTACAGGATTAACCCAAGTTCACGATCTCCAATGCCATTTTGGCATGAACAGGCACATTGCAATCTTCTGAATCTGAAGCCAATTAAAAGGAAAGGGGTATGCTGCGCAATTATGGCTCAAATAGTCTCACACAGTTTGAACATTTTTTAAAATTATATTCCCAAATAGAGTTTTTAAAGAAGTTTCTACGACTTTGCAACTACGCGTCATAAAACAAGTTCAACACCACCAAAACATTAGAGTCTATTGTGGCCTTGGCAAAAGAGGGATTTTTTTAAGGAAGAGGGAAGGGTGTGTATATATTAAGTTAGTCTCAAAATATTTTTTTTAACATAATGCCAGGCACGATTGCCAGCCGGCGTTTTAAGAGAGGTTTCATCCTGGGACCAGGAAAGGCGGGCTCACAAAACGGCTGGAAATTGAGCCTAACATAGACAACATAACGCCTAACAATGAAAATTGATATTTTTTGTATTCATAATTATTTATTTCATGCTATAATATCTATTAGATATTTCAAATATCAACGAACCCCTTCCTAAACCATTTATATGTTTGGTCAAAAAGGCTTCACTATTTAAGATTTTTCCCTAAGTATGTAAATAGAAAGAAAAAGGTTGCAGGACAGCGCTTATAATATCTCGTTAGCACTCAATAAAAGATACAAATAACTTGAAATATATATTACAATTACCTGGTTTGCTGATGATAGCTGCAACGGGATCTGAAAATATTACGGGTATACTGAATTAGTCAATGTAAAACTAAACTGCAGAAGAAGAAAAGCTCTTATTATATGAGCAAAAAGTACTTTTTGATTAAGGCAGAAGTTCACTAAAACAGAAGCCCAGTTTTGTTGTTTTTTCTTTTTTACTGAAATTAATCAAAGCGTACAATTATTTGTCTTCTATTGCTTTGTAAAGTGGTTTTCATGTTGTTGATTTTTGTTGTCTTTCACTTATTAGTCGTACTAAACATGTGTAATGCAAATTTATTTCTTTTAAATAGCAGAGCGAGATATGCATACCTGTGCAATGTTTGTCAGTTCCATCGGTACAACATAATTTCAATCCAGGACAATCGGCGGATCTGTTGCAAGTACGATTCCCTTTTGAATTCCAGCCATAAGATCGAGGCCAGTCAGGGCAAACTGTAATAATATCCCAAGATAAAGATTAAAGAAAACTAAGGTACCGTTCAGTTTTAGGACCAAAAGCGTAGGAGAGCTGGTGGAAATTATAATGTCTTTTCAAAAAATTGGTTTGACTACCTCTTTTATTTTAGTTTTTACAAGTTACTGAGTAATTTCTATTCTCTTACACTTTGAAAAAATATAACAAACTCTATCTTTTTGACAGTCGTTTTATAAAACTTTTATACTTTATATTTTTATATAATCTAACATAAAGTTATGTCAAAGGTTTCGGGTTTTTTTAGATGGTATCAAACTTAAGTTGTAGCTTTAGTGAAGGAAAAATTTTAAATGAAAAAATACTGAATACACAATTACCAAACTGGCCCTTCTGACCATATGTAACTTAGAAAGCGTTCCTCGAGTTAAATGCTCAGAGAAAGTCTGAGTCACTGACGAGAATCGAATTTGCAACCCTCCCATTACCGGTCAGATGCTCTTCTCACTGAGCTACAAAGATTTACATGACGTATATGTCCAGCGAGAATGTATGTAAGAAGTTTAAGAACTCAACCAGTTACTCGGCTCCTCATTTGAGTCTTTGTAGCTCAGTGGGTAGAGCATCTGACACGAGGGTTGCTTAAGGAATGTAAAGAAAACTCTATTGTTTGTATAAGAGCGTAAATGATTCTCAATAAAATTGTATTGGTTGTCCATTCATGCTATTGATTGTTTAGCCATGGTTAAAAATTTTATTGAATATATTGT
>JAOBAY020092394.1:0-10016 GCA_025331085.2 Zoanthus sociatus | reverse complement strand
AGAATGAAACCTATAACCATTAATATTGTTGTTAAATGTAGGCTGTGAAGATACTTTGAATTTAGTTTCTGTGAGACCAATTACAGAGAAATTATAGTTTAGTTCAGAAAGAAGATGGTTGAAATTGTCAAAATTAGCATTAAGGCTTCTAATATTACAATGGAGAACAGAAAAATGTTTACCAGTCATACAATTTCTAATTTCATAGTCCTTAGAAATATCTTGGGTAGAATAATATTTTGAGTTGCAAGAAATAGGTAAATTAATATCAGGATCTAGATTTTCAAGCTCTACTGACGGAATACAATCTATATTATAATTAGGTGGCATAAGATTTAATTTTTGTTAGTTCACTTAGCTGTGCTTGCATTGAAATCAATCATTATAGTCATCATTTTCATACAGCTTCCTAACATCATCCTGAGTTAAGATATTGATAGCAGGGCTTGAGCCATTTTTCCTTAATGATATTTTGCCAAACTTTGTCCAGATAAACTTGAAATTAAGATCCTTTTTTGCTCTAAGGCATTGCTTGAATAAAGCTCGATTTTGTGGAGTTAAACTTTCATTTAAAAAGATCTTGTGCTGGGGATGTCTCAGAAAACCCAGATCCTTAGTTGACTTATTGCGAAGACGGTTTTTTGCATTAAAAAGTTCATCACGAAGATCTCTTCGAACAAACTTCACGATAATGGCGGGAAAGTGGTTTGTCTTGGACTTGTCGTTGTGCAAACGATGACTAACAGAAATATCTCCCTCTTCAATGTTAACATCCACTAATTTACCGACTTGACAGACAAGATTGTTTGTTTCTTCCTCATCACAGACTGGAATACCAGAAATTTCCAGGGTATCACGTCTTGTATATTGTGCAATGTTGTTATTTTCCCTCTTGACCTCGTACATTTCGTTGAAAAGTCCTTGTACCTCAGAAGACAACCTTACATTTTCCTTCTTTATAAATTCCTTTTCTATCTCGAGATTTTTGATCTTCACTAGAAGATCATCATATTTTGCGCTAAGAAAACTCAATGACTTCTCGATCTCTACAATCTTCGAAACCTTTTCCTCCAAGTTCTTGAGTTTATCAATGATCGGCGACAGTTTGTCATCCAGTAGCTTCGAAAATTTATCAAAATCAGTTTGATCCATGAATATATAGGAGTTTAAAATGGAAAAATATATAATAGAAAGAAACTATAACGTATAAATGTCAAAAAGAATTGAAGAGCAAAATAGACGCCATCTTGATGCCTTGACCTCGACCGCTGACCCTGTCAGGTGAACTTCCATTTCCAACAAGAAATGATGTTGTGGTGAAAGTTTCCTTGTCACTCACTGGCTTCTCCCAAAAGAGTCTCTTTACCCACAAAGGCCACTGACTCAGAGAGTAAAAGGCATCGCCATTAATAACTCTAAACAACGAAGCACGTTGCATTTGAACTTGGTACTTGTTTCCAAAATTAATAAATGTCGTCGAGCCAAAAGATAAATCCTCCATGACCTAAATAAAATACTGGTTTGTTCCTTTTTCAAAATAAATACGATTCCTGTTTCCCCAGAAGAATTTATCCATTTATGATTGATTCCAATCATTTTCACATGTTTCCTTTGGGAGAGAGAAAATTATTAGACAAAAGTTGCTGTTTTATTGTTTATGTAACAATCAGAGAGAAATTGGCGTTCTTGGTGGTTACCTACAACGATTTCAATGTGAAATCATGACTTCGTTTATCTTAAATTTTGAAGAACTCAATGCTTATTTATTTGCTATAAATCATTTAGAAAGAAAACACCAAATCAATGGGTTTAGTTTCTGAATATGTGAAAGGCGTATCTTTGCAGGGCTGTAAAGATTCTCCGACAGTTTGCATTGGAGCATTTACGACTAAAAACACGTCCAAGTTAAAAAACCTGGATCTAACAAACAAGGAAAACTGTCGTATTTTGAACAGTATTTTTCCTAGTACATTTAAAGATTCCTTAAGACCTCGGTTTGAAGGATGCCCCGGGAAGAATCCAATGAAGTCGAACATTCTTTTGCCTCATGAAATGACTTGTTGTGGAAAGAATATAAAGATGGACAACAGGCCATCGCATCCGTTGGTGTATACAACAACAGGCACCTTTATTGGAGCTCTATTTCATGGAGAATGCAGCAAATGTAAAACAAAGTTTTATCCTAGTTTTAAACTTATCAGTGATGGTACTAATGGAAGAAAAGGAATTTATTATGACCCAACAGACATAAGCAGCCCATACTTTCAAGTTAAGTCAAAAACAGTTTTCTCCAAAAGTCTTTTGAATGATTTCAGTAACAATATTTGGGTTACGGGCACTTTTCAGTGCTTTTCAGTCTCGTGCAAAGGTTCATAATCTTAATTTCGGAGCATGTGACTCTGACCAATTAAATGAACTTAAAGAATTTTCCCACCGAAAAGACGGAGGTTCGCAGTTAAATGAAGAAAGGATTAATGATGCATGGTTTTTGTGGATAATAGTAAATTATTATCACACAAAAGACAAACTAAAAGAAATGCATTTAAACGTTGAGTACGATTTTGTTTCAAAACGCATTAATACTGAGTTTCTTTGCGAACTAGTTTGGAAGGATATCTGTTCATCTCCACTGACTTGGGTTCAACATAAGTGTAAAACTCCTGGATGCAGTGAAGGGTATGTTACTGTAGATGGCAATGAATACCTGAAGAGATCAAAATGCGCTCTCCCCAAAATGAAAGTTAAGCTGCGCGCGGACTTACCAGAAATCTACAGAGTTTGCCCGAGTTCACCATTAAATGGTGGGAAACATCAAAAGCCATCGCAATTTTGTGAAATTCATTTAAACCACTGAGAGATGGGTAATGCACAGCAAGTTGAAGTCCATCCCGAATTTCAGTCAGCTGAAAAAGAAAGAGAACTAACTCTGGAAGAGAAAGATTTTATGGAAGGATGTAAAAAAAAGGAAAATGTTTCTTTATTTTATGAAACGACGGTAGGTATTCTCGCACTTATCAGGCCCTGCGGCATTGTGGTGAACTTAACCGAAATGTTCATTTGTAAATCGCACACTCGAGTTTTTTTATTTATTTTAAGGACATTTTGCAGCAATACAGACGACTTTCAAAGACTGAAATTTTTAGGTTACGACAGGGCATGCGGACTAGTACCATTGTTGAAAAAGCAAATGAAAAACGGTAGTGCTGGAGCAAAGTTACTTTTAGAGAATGTTAAGTTTTTAGTGGATATTTTTCATGTTTCTAAACACACAGAACGGGTTTGCATGTCCCCCGACAATCCAGAGTGTAAGTACCATCCTTTCTTGCCTGAGTTTAAGGAGATTGAGGGCGTAAACACAGAATCATGTGAACAGGGATTCCACAGGCTAAACATGTATTTCTCTTTAAGTAGGAAAATGACACAGTATAAAAGAAATGTATTTTTTGGGTTTGTCAATGAATGCTTCAATAGAGACTTGGAGTGTGAACTCCGAAGGAAAAAGCTATTGTAATGAATTAGATGTCATTGATATATGAAATTAAAAAAGAGAAACTGCAAAAATTGGTGTTATACGAGCTAACATATGAAGTGTACAGGATATTACCCTGTTTCATGTACTGTAATTTTATTTTCGAAGCCATGAAATAATGTAATGTTAATAATATTAATAAAATTCAATTCAATTCAGTTCAAGTCAATTCAATTTCCTTCAATATACAAAATAGACACAATATACAGAATAGACAGAATAGATACTTAAGACATATAGACGGTGTGTATTGTGTATAAATAGACACAGTATACAAAATAGACAGAATAGACACTTATCCGTTGTTTCAATTTTCTTGAATATACAAAATAGACACAATATACACTTTAGACATATACGCATAAATAGACACAATATACAGAATAGACACTTGTCCGTTCTTTCAATATTCTTGATTATCCAAAATAGACACAATATACACTTTAGATATATACACATACACATACATATACACAGTGTATATTGTGTATAAATAGACACAATATACAGAATAGACAGAATTGACATTTGTCCGTTCTTTCAATTTTCTTGAATATACAAAATAGACACAATATACACTTTAGACGTATATGCGGTGTATAGTAATCAGCTTTTATGTTTGCAGAATATACAGATTTTACTCTTTGTGTATAATTTGTATATCTATACATAATATACAGTATAAAAATTATTGTTCATTAATTTTTGTTTAAGTCATCATTACCAGTGCTGAACACTGTGAGTTGTAACCTAATGTAAGCAGTACATTTCGTGTATTTTTCCCCCAAGGGTGTTATGAGCCAGAAATTGCAAGAGCAAATTGAAAGCTGTGGTTACATCTTGAGTTATGATCCACCAAGAGATGGCGACTGTTTTTATAATGCATTGGCGCACTAAATAGGATTATCCAGCAACACTACAACAGAACTGGTTTTTCAGTACTTACAAAACAACCATTTATAATAAAATTATGGTCCCTTACAAATGTATCTAACCAGGAGGTCAAGGGATTAAATATAGTTTTGCCTTCCTGTATTTCTTCTGGTTTACCTAGCTCACTTAAAATAAATACATCCGAAAAGACCGCGAGATTATAAATCATAAGCTTTGTTTCTCAGTTAAACTATGGCCAAGTTTTCAATAAATTCTAACCATTGAACATATAAATCAAAATGATTTTTACTGAGCTTTTACTACAGCGAAAGTTATCATTTATCAGAATGTACACACGAGTGATTACAGCTGATACACTAAAAACATTGTTGATGTTAATTTTTTTTTATGTTTGTTTAATACTTAAACACAAAAGATGAATGTGAAGTGATTGAGGAGCAATGGAATAAAAAACCAAAGAGAGAGAGAGCAAATCTAAATCCACCCAAAAAAACATTTACTTCAGTTCGGAGGTAAAAAAATTTTAACAGAGAAAAGAAAAACACATTAAAAGCTAGTTCCGCTGCTTTCAAAGCATTTCAAAGCAAAGAGTGGGTCAACGTTGCTAAAAATTATAAACGATGTACCGACATTCTTAAACAGATCAGAATTAGATGGGGGAGACTTACTACTGAAGAAAAAATGTCATTTGAACCAAAGAAACATGTAGCTCAATCTGAAGCTTTTGAAGGTAGCTGTCAAAATGACGAAGTTGAGCCAGTTTATACAGAAAGCTGCTACCAAAGAAGCACCCTGGCATCCATCAGTTCTTTTACGGATAACTTGGCTACTTTAAGTAAATGTGATTCACCAAAGGAGGATGGAATATATAATACCATGATTACACCGTGCACACTAGAAAGGAACACACGCCAAAGAAATTTGACAACACGATTAACATAGAAAAAGAAAAAAAAATATTTTTTATAATGCAGAAGGAAACAGCGATATCAAAGAAATTGACACGGATAATCATTATTTTGGCTCAGTACCAGAGCAATTTAAATCATAATTGTAAGAATTTGAAACCTGAACATCTAGAGCCTCCAAAAACTAGCGTAAGTTTAAATGAAAACGAGGCATTGTCAAACAACACAAAAGATATTGAAGTTACATTGTCAGAAGACAAGGTTGATGAAGTACCTGGTTTCCAAGATTTTAAAACCCAAAACATTGATATTAAAGATGAATATTACTGTCCAGTTTGCGTAGATAAATATGGCAACAGTCGAGTGATGCTCCAATGTAGCATATGCTTGTTATAGTACCATTGTATTTGCGTTGATTTCAACAAAAATCTTGCTCTGTCTGTTTCATCGCAATACAACAATTATGCATGGTTTCTTAATTACATTGAAAAAAATCTTCAAAATATAGAAGCAAATGATATCAATGTAAAAAGTTATTTATATACACAGTACGGTGCAGGTCTGTTCAATCAACTCGATGCGCCTTGCAATGCATGTAAACATTCTTCAGTAATGCATAACTTTAAGGTGTTGCAGTCCCTGCCCAAAATTCTTGTTTACTTAATGAGGAGAGATAATCACAAGGCAGTTGTCAGTACGCCTGTAATGATAAAGCCTACGTTGAATGTGTGCAAGGTATTTGGTAAGCAGTGTAACCTGAATGATCATCCTTATTTTTTGTCTTCCGTATTTCTTGCAAAAGGGTGCCTGCAAATTCCGGGCATTGGATGACGATCGCTTTTCCTTCAAACAACACTGGAGTTGTATATGACAATCACATTATTGAAACTTTTATTTCTGAATCAATACTAAGAAGAACCAATGTCATGAAAGAAGCTTTGATATTATTTTAAACTAAAGGAAACAGAGCTGAACCATTTAAACGGGAAAAGTATTGCAACGTTGCACCTACCATTTGAAAAATCGATCTAAAACGAGCGTCAGAAATGGAAAAGATTTGGAGCACAAAAGAACACTACGGAAACAGGACAAGCATCTATGATCTTAAAACAATACAACCGTTTAACTGGCTCAATGACATTATTATCAACACCTTTTTTGAGGCATTAATTTCTATATTTCAACGCAAAAGAGTTGTTGCTATGAGCTCTTTTGTATATACAAACATTAAACAAAGTAGAAAAAGTGACCTGTTGGGCCTTGCGTTACTAAAACCAGTATACAATTGTGAAATAGTGTTGTCCCCAGTTCACATGCAAATGCACTGGGCTCTAATAGCTGTGTACCCGCAAGCTAAGATGGTATTTTATTTGGATTCTTTCTGCTCCATTAAATAAAAATGTATTTTCTGTCGTGCTAGGCTTTTTAAGAAAATACTACAATGGCAAATTGCTAAGTGAAAAATTCACTCTCCGAGATTGGCAATTGTTATATAGTAATGGGAAAGGTTATCAAGGTGACTCGGTAAACTGTGGAGTACATACTCGCATAAATGCTTATAATCTACTAGCTGCAAAGCCTTTGGTGTATAGCAAAGATGATATGGATATGGACTTCTTCGAGTACACGATGAAGCCCATAGTTGAAGATCTTAAAACAGAAAGTGAATTATCCCATCACCGTAATATACTTGCCTTTGCGATGATGTGCCTTTGCTTATAAGTATTTTGATAGGAAACTGGAAAATGACCAATATTTCCCCTCTAGTGCTGCTGCAAAGGCTGAAAACAGACTCTTTGCTCAGTACCATGCTCCTCAAACAAAGCCAATGAAAGAACAGATTCTAAATGAGCTTTCATCATCCACATCCAAAATAAGGTTGGTCTTCGCCACAGTTGCAATGGGGATGGGTGTGGATATTAAATCCACAAGGCAAGTAATACCTGTTGGTCCCCCGTGCACAATCAGGGAGTACTTTCAAGAGACTGGGCGTGCAGACATTGCAAAGAATCGTGAAGGATTGAGTGATGACATTCGTACATTTTGTCACCTTGAGGACAGTTGCCTAAGGAAATTTCTGCTGCAATGTCTTGATACCTAATATGCCAAATGTGTTGGTCATCTCTGCTGCAGCTATTGTGAGTGTGTGTGTGACTGTGATGCATGTCTGGAAAAGTTAAGTGAACTCAACTACCTTCCATAAACACAAACTGCGATCTTTAATACTAATATTTAGCTGTTAAATTCTTGACTTGTTGCCGCCAAGATATAATAGGCATTTTTCTTATGTACACAAAATTTACAAACAAGTGCTATTTATGCTCAGTACTGTGTAGTTCGAGGATATATCCGTACTCCCCCACAGAAGGGATTGAAAATTCCCAAGGGGTGGGAGTTTTCCAAAGACCGAAAACATTTACAGAAATGAATGGAGTTTAACTAGAATTTCCAGAGGGGTGTGGGGTTCTTATAAAAAGTCCATTCTGTGGGGAGGTATGGATATTTAAGGGACTAGATATTAATACATATGCAAAATAATTTTATAGATCAGAAGTGTTTTTCATTCCTTGATCTTGGAAATATTTACTGTAGATTTTTTCAAGATTTTTTTATGCATTTTACTTATGTACACAAAATTGACTACTAATTACTATTGAGGTTCAGCATTATATAAATGCACGATAACTTTTTACATGTAGATAAAAAGGGAGTTTTTTTACGCCTTCTTCTCTGAAATATTTATTGTAGATTACTGCCTTTTTTATGATTACAAATTCTTTGAATGAAGAGCAGCTGCTAAATGTTCATGTGAATACAAACATATTCGCAATACACTTACAACCTATTCCATCAATTGTTTCTTCATTGCATTCCAGTGGTGCATATATTCTAAAAATTCTAAATTGATAAATTTCTCAGTTTTAAAACATAACAAAAAATGTTGCAGTTTTCATGCAGGACAATGGGGCCTTCAAAGTTTACTTCAACATTTCAAAACTCTGCTAAATAATCCTTGTGCCAAATTGTTGAAAAGTATTATAAATTTTGAAGTTGTTTTTGCAAAGCAAGCAAGTGGTTAATTTTTTACAAAATTAATCTTCATCGTCAGTGTCCTCTAGCGGTGCATCTACAAGCAAATTCTTCTTATTGCATGCAAGCCACTTGTCATATTCCACTTGATCTACAGTTGCGAGAGGATCTGCTTGTATGCCAGGGAAGGTGTCAAACATGTGGTCGAACTCAGTGATAAAAGGCTTAAGAGCACACAGATCTGTTAACACTTGGCTTTCATTAGCAGCTGCTGAGCTGTGGCTGTGAGATGCTGATGGTTTGCTCGATGAACTTGGGCATCGAAGCAAATCTTTGTTGCCCTCCAGAAGCTTGGCTAGCATTTTGAATGGCCTTGTCAGTTTTATTTGCACCCATTGTGTAAATGTTTTTTTTAATTCCTTTGTTTCTAATTTCCTGGAGAAGGTCAATTTCAATGTTTTTACTTGGGCTCCCTTTCCAATTAGCTGTTGAAGCCCAAATGCACTCGTGGGCCTCAGCTTCAGAAAGAAACACTTCGTTTTGGATTACACTAATTAGCATCTCTATAGCCTTGCAAAGACTTAAAGTTTGTCAAGAGAGTTTTGTGTAATGTGGCAATCCTTTCTCAATTGCCTTCTTTCACAGCATCTTTACAATCAAGACACGCAGTGAATAGTTCTTAATGTAGTCTTGAGGAACTTCATAGCTTCTTTCTTCAGGATCATTTGTGGGTGCTGGCAATAAAAACTCATCTATGAATTTGTCTAAACACTGCATCATAGTATTGCCTTTTGGTGTCTCCTACATCCAAAATGTGGTACGGGGGCCTGTCTTTAGTAATGCGACTGTATTTTGTCTCCATACCAAAGAACTGCATCAGAGCTTCAACTGCATAACCCCTCCCAACTGTAAGGAAAAGCTGCTCTTAATCTTCAAAGTGTTTGACATCAATTATCACATTTCGCCGATGCAACTTTTCTCTAAAGTATCGCAAGGTTTCCCTCTCACATCCAGAGTTTTTGTAGAGCTTCTTCAAGATCAGCTATTAATAAGAAAATAGAAAAGGGGCGCGCTTAAACTCGACTCTTGTCATTGCTGGTAGTTGGCATTGTTGTTACTATTCTCTGTGATCCACCTGACTCTTTTGGGGGAAAGGGAGATTTCCAAACCGTTAGGGAACTAGGGGGGCATGGCTACATTCAGTGCCTTCTGTAATTTCCTTTCCCTTTTTTTTTGCGGGATGGGGGAAGGGGGAATACCGGCAATCAGGACCCGTCAGCAGTTCCTTCTTTAGAATTTTTTTTTACCTGTTCCTGTGTTACAGAATTTCGGAAATGTAACAGCAGTGTTCTTAGTTGTATTTCTCATATTAATATCTTTCAGAATCTTTGCCTTAATTAAATTATTTATTTGTTCCTCTGACAATGTAGAAATCGTTTTCTTTTAGCCTCACTGTAAGTTCTATTATTGATCATCACAGCTGAAAACTGGCAGTGTTCTCAATTGTGCCCCTGTCAATCAGGCTTATGTGAGATTGAGCCGAAATTCATGCCATTTTTAATTTAGTATTGCACTGACCATGTGCTGTTGCATTCGGCATGCAGGAAGCAACTGCCAATTTGATCAAGGGCTCATCACCAAAAAAAATATGTAAA
>JAOBAY020092384.1:0-10017 GCA_025331085.2 Zoanthus sociatus | reverse complement strand
ATTCCAGTGCCAAACTATCCTTGTTTACACTGAAAATTCAAAGATCATGCTGCCGCCATTTTGAATTAGCGTCCGGACTTTTCTGAAGTAGTGCCCAGACCCTCTCGGCTTGAAATCCGGCAATGTTTGAGATTTCAAGCGTGTGAAACATCTCTGCGGAAATGGACGTTTGTATGTGAGACTTAATGTCTGCAAGGACACACTGATGCTGCAAACGATATAGAATCTTAGCCACCAAGTCCATCTGCTGCTAGTGTTACTTCACCTACAAGTTCATTTTTTACCAGTTCAGTTGATCAGGCTGGATCTGAACTTTTAATTAACTTTGTCTAGACATTATAACAAAAACCAAATTTGGACTTGTTTATTTAGCTATTGGTCAGTTTGACATAGCACACAGATATTCTTCCAAAAAAGGGAAGGGATTGTAGTGTCTTTATATTAACTTGTGTTTGGGCTACCTGTGTGATTCAGAAAATGTGATTTGTTTTGATTAAATGTTTACTTAGTTTGTAATCTGTTTTAATCCGAACTTATCCATAAAGATCAATGACTATATCTTTAGTCTCTATATCAGAAAAGTTTGCTTGCAGCAATGCACAAGTATGTAGACTTTTGAAATATACTTGCCTCCGTTTATGATCGACCAGTTTCTACATTCTTTTACAAATTTAATGCAGTTTACTCGAGTAATTACTCAATTTACTACACCTGCCAACAATCCCTACAGAAACAAATGTGTCTACCACCTTTTTGTTTCGTCTGTGCGGTTACTAGAACATTAATTGTATGTTATTTGGTTTATGGAGTGTAATAGCAGAACAAGTTACATGTCAACAATATTAACTTCGATACTAGTGAGTCAGTCATTGTAAAAATAAGGAAATAAAATGAGGAACGAATGTAAGAGTTACAAGTCTTCACAGAATAGCTCATTCACCAGATAACATGTCTCCATCATCTCTGATCCAGTTAATTTCTCAAATTCCACCGTTCCCGACTCCACCTGTGAACCTTTATCATCTTTTAATTTCTGAACTTGTTCAAACACTTTCTCCCCAAATGCTCCAATCATTTGTTGTTTTAATTTGTGTCTCCGTGACAGCCCTGGGCTTGGATGATCCTGTATCACATCATTAACAACTTCCGCTTCCTGCGCTGCCCTGGCATTCACCAAAATATCATCTAAGACATTCTCTGCATCAGAATCAACCTCAAAATCATCCGGGTAGTCATCCTCAGCTGTTGCTTGACCCTCCAGTGTGAAGGGCAAGCTCATTTCTTTCATGTCCTCTCCACCATTAACAACATCTGGAGGTATCGGAGTTTTTAACGAAAAATGTAATTCTGCTGGTTCTGTTTCGAACTCATCGGAGTAATTCTCATCATCCGAATCTTCAAAATCGTCAGAGTAATCACTATCCTCTTTAGAGTCTTTCATTTCTGTTCCTTCGAAGACAAAACAAATAATAATGAGAAACCTAAAACACAATAGATTTCACCAACATCAAAGGCTACATCACTATCGTCACCATTATCACCGTCATCATCAAATTCTATCATCATATTTATCATATCTATCCAACATTATCATCGTCATCAACATCATCGTCATCATTCTTCCAGATTTCAGCTTAAACGTTCCTAGAAAACGTTCTTACATAAAAATCAAAGTGTAACGAATATTAGCTTCTTAAACAGTTGTCTTCCGAGCTAATGACATTCACTCATCATAATCAACCATCACCATTAATCATTATGATCACAACTGTCATTATCAACACCAATGCCACCACCATCGTCCTGATCTAAATCACCACCATCATCACTACCGCCATCATCACTACCACAGCAATCACCATCACCATCACATCACCACTTCAATCATCATCACTACCATCGTAATCAACATCAACACCAATGCCATCATTGTCATCATCACTACCACAGTGATGATCACCATCATCGGTTTACCATCATCACCACTGCCATCATTAATACCACCGTAATCAGCATCAACACCTTCATCATCACCGTTATCATCACTACCACCGTGCTCAACATCATCACAAACATGCTTTTTGAAATCTCCAACCTATGACAGAGATCAGTTTTGCTTAAGCTCTCATTCAAACTTTTCATTCAAAGATTTAAAATCTTCAAAAGAATAAAGCATTTTATGTTTTTGTTTTAGATTGTGGTAAAAACAGTACACAAAACTACACACTTAATTCATATACTGTAATTAAAAAATGGAATAAAATAAATTCAATGACTTCTTAAATCAGTGCTACAATTACTGTAAACTGAAAGTTCTGGGCTTCTTCTATGGAACCACAAATGCCATTTATTCTCCACCCACCCCTCTTTTGACAAGTGGATAGTATCCAAGCTCTATTGATAAATTGAGGATTTCTGCAAGTATTTCTTTAACCAAGGAGTTACAGCACTTCAGAATACTTTTGTTGGACAGGAATACAGGCAATAAGCCTTATCATTTAGAATGGATAAAATTTTAGATTCTAATTCTGCTACAAAAACTGGTTGGAACAGAAAAGATGAATCAGGAGATTTTGCTTTCTTTAGAAAAATATTTTTGATGTCTGATTTTTATTTGCCAGTTTATCACCTATTGTTGAAAAATGTTCATTTAAAATATTTGGTAGTTGTCTGTGATCTTTGATCAATTTATTAGTTCTGTTTGGATCATTTAGAGATAGAATAGATTGCATAACCATCAGTTAGCGTATTTTCTATAGCAGTAACCTTTTTCACAAGCAACTTACGCACACCTTCACGTGCATACACTCACCCATAATGACGAGTAAAGAGTGTTTAGAGAGCATCTTACCTTTTGAATCAAGTGATCCTTCTCCAATCCCATTTGATGCTTCATGTGTCGGAGGAAGTGCTGATTGGCTTCTTGATTTGATCCTTGTATCTTTCACCTCGTTCAGCTTAATGTTTCCTGCAGTGGAAGGTCGTGGCAATGCCCCAACTGGCGATCGGTTGAAGCTATTTCCATTACTGACTTTAAGCAGTTGCCTGTAAGAATGGATTTTACTATCTTATTCTCACTAAATTTTATGAATATTTATTTTCACGAAAAAGTAAGCGTCATATTACGCGAGTACTAAATTTCGCGATATTGAGAAAAAATAGAATTGGCGTGTATTAAAGTTCGCAAATTTTTCCTAATTTTTAATATGTAGCTTTGACCTCAGAAGTGTAACAACATAACGTTATCTCCATCGTAAACAATAATAAAAAACATAACAAAGCATAATATACGGTATAACACAGCCTAAAAACCCATCAGATATATCTATATTTAAAATATGATCTTGAGTTCCATATAAACGGCTTTATTCTATTTTTTGAATTATTCATTTTATTAACATAATTAATTCTGCTTCAGATATTTAAAGACTGAAACATGGAAACATATGCAGTGACGCCATTTGTAATTTGTTTTTGCATGCTATGCCCAAGGCGCAAAGCATTATAGGAAATACTGAAAGAGCGAATTGGCAGAAGTAGTTATTTTACCAGCCCGGACTAGAGGACTGGGTCTAAGCAATGTGGAGGTTAGAGTATTGGGTAAATGAATAAAAGGTTCTACATTCCTCTTACTTCATTCACATTGTTAAACATTTTTAACGCCTCATCCGATAGCTCACGTCCTGAGCCCCATAAGTTGGCAGCATCGCAGGTGGCTACATCCACCAGCTTTGGATATACATTCCGTTTTTCAACAATGTGGTTTGAGTTTTCCTATCCGGTTGTGTCATGTTAGCTTTTCTTCACTCCAAATATTATTTGTAGTGGATTCTTTAGAGTTTATAAATGTAAACATGTGTAAATGTTTTGGCCGTTTATGAGGTGACAGTGTGAAAAAGTATTTCTGTTAATTGTATTATAAAAAACGTCCCTAATCTAATAAACTGGTAATGAGGTTCTCGTAGACCCACATCGACATTAAGCCTCTGCATCTATAAGTTGTTCGCTTGTCTTAAAGAGGGCAGTATAGGTAAAATTAATTGGCTTCACAAAATACTTTTTAAGGGGAATAAAATTTTAAGAACATCGTTGAATGAGCACTTCTACTATTAGTTACAGTACAATTAGCTTGAAACAGCTCATGTGTTTTTGTTTTGCCCAGATAAATTGCAGAGTCAAGCTGGATGTTTCCAGAGGAACAGACAAAATATCAGACGATGGGCTAACACTCGAAACGTCAGCACCCTGTTCTGTTAAGGCGATGATCGATCATGTCAACCTTGAGTTGATTAAAACAGGTGCTAGTAACAATGATCAACTCTCAAAATTTACGCTATGACTATATGGGCTAAAGCTCAAAGTGTCGGTTTCTTTATATATTATTAGCGGTGATGATCAGCCTTGAGGTGTAAAAACCAACTAATAATCAGTTACCTTGCTAATAAAGCTTCTTGGAGGTTCTGCTTTTCTTGGATGAATTTTCTCAAGTGTTCCTGGACAAAGGGCAGATTTAAAATCCCGCTGGCGCTTCAATGGAAAAGCACAAATATGAAGTGTGAAGACAAAAAGCTAGAGACAAAGATGATCATAACAGTTTCAACCTTTAATTGCATTCAGGTGTTTAAATTATGTGCGAAACAGGATTAAGCCAATTTTCATGTAGCAGTGGTAAAAGTGCAATGCCTTGTGGAAGACTGGGAACAAGTTTGTTTTGTTAATAGTGCTTTGTTTTAGCCAACCAATGATAATCGAGACTGAGATAAAAATTTCTTGAGTGGCTACAAAGTTTCTTTGTGGGGAAAGGTTCAAGCGAGTGAGTAGTGAGAAAAAGTTTGCAATTAAATGTTTTATTGAAATATATATTGGCTGTATTACTATAAAGTGAATAAACTGGGAACTCCAATGAAGGGAAAACGCATTTATAAGTATAACTCGAATTTGTGAATTTTGTTTGTAATTTTGTGGAGATCTAATATCCAGCGAGACGAAGCGATCATTTTCCACAGCCTGTGGGATGTGGCTATAAAGATGAACTCTGGTATAAATAGCACAACAGTGTTAGTAACTAACTTGAAGCCATCATACTGGACATTATAGTCAAGTTGGTAATGAGCTTTACCCCTTCAAACCACCATAATAATAATGAGCCTGATTGCTAGAAGCCATGGACAGCTGTGTCGGCCATTTTAGGCCTAGATACCAAACAGACCAGGAACACATGTAGCAATATTGTTTCAGGCATTGGAGACCATGATCATTCTACTTTCAACTAATACATATTATAATAACAAGATGAGCTGCAGACAAAAAGCTTCACTTCACTTCATTAGTCTTTTACACCTTTTTTACAATTGTAAGAAGAATAAATAAGATTACAAATTCACGGATGTTTGGTGTTAGTGTACCTGAAAGAGTTTTACAACTATCTATACTTAAGAAAAGTTTGAAACGTTACTCATTTAACAACAAACTCCAGAACAAAAAATCTTCCACATATATCAGTGAATTCTTCTTTGAATTGCGGACTAAAGAGGAAAAAGGTAGAATTTCACCGAACGTTTTAGTTGCTCTGACGAAGGGCCAACAATCAAAATGCGAGCTTCTTATGGCCCTGTGAAACGATGCAAGGAAGGAAAAACGACAAGAAGAAATTGCAAGCTGCAAGTTGGAATCAAACGGAGCTCTTCTTTTCGCGACATTCAATGTGACACTTTTTTCAAGCAGAGGTCAAATTGGAAATAATGCAATTCTTTATATTTGAAGACAAATATGATTTAACACTTACAAAGCTATTTGGCCAATACATGTTAACACAATGTAATTGGCTTTGAAAGGATGCAAATTAAAGAAGATTGTTCAACTTTTTCTCCAAATTCTTCTCCAACTTTAATTTGCATTGCTAGTTGCACACTTATGAAACAATATAGTAATAAAAATGTGAATTCTACACCGTAAAAAAGAGAGAATACTTACTAAAAGAGAGAATGCTTACTAAGTAAGTATTCTCTCTTTTTTATGGTGTAGAATTTACATTTTTATTACTAAATTGTTTCTTAAGAAACACCGATGCAGCTCAAACTAGTTTACCGCTAGTTATTTTTCTATTTTAAATCCTTTACGAGCCATGAGGCCCATGGAGTTAGCACTGTAGTGTTAAGCGGATGAGAGTCTTTGTTTCATCCAGGATGAGACACAAACCCATCACAGGTTAGGTCCCAGCAGATGGAAGGATCGAAAGCTGAGTTAGGTTAAGTGGAAAAGAAGTTGCACAAATATTCGTACCTAAGCAAAAAAGGGGATTGATCAGGGCACCTTGTGGTCGGAAGGTACAAGCAAAGCAGGGAAATGATCAGGGCACCTTGTGGTCGGAAGGCAGAGATCTTTCAACTGTGCCAACCACGCCCACCTGCAGATGATAAAAATTTATATACATCTATGGAAGAGACCAGAAAAAAATCTAAGCTCTGGGTGGAAATCGAAACCATGACCTTTTTGTACACTAGCTGAATGCTGTGCCACTGGGCCACGATAACTCATGGCGAGTGATGTATCTATTGGGATATGACAAATGGAATGTATCACAGTCACTTGAATAACAATAGTGTGTGTCATGAAAGCAATAATCCTCAAAAATTACCTAAACACTCAATTGGAAAAGCTAACAAAGAGTCAAATTATTCTTCTGGAATATCACGACTGGAATATCATTTTTCTGCTAAAGTTGTTTTTTTTTTACATTTGTTTTGCTTTCCTCCATGCTAAATTCCAAACTTGTTTACACTCTATGCCTCCAAACAATCCCTAGAGCCTTTGCACTCCCAATTAAGAACCAGATTCTTTTGTAAAACGTTACAAAATGATCGAATGATCGATGTTGTCACATTATTTTTCTATTTATCATAGCCAATTACTCAATCATCAACAAAGGTAAAACAAATTGCGGATTTTGTTCCTGTAGAGGGAATCTCAGTTATGACAATCAACACATACCTTGGCCTGTTATCTGGACACTTTGCAAGGAGTTGGTTTATAAGACTACTAATTGACGTTGAGAACTGAGATGGCAGCTCCTGTAAAAATTTACAGAAACATGTATTCCAGCAACATACCACAAATCAATATAGAATACTTTATGTTACTACAACAAAATAAAACCTTTTACAATATCGATATATTGGGATGTGAATTGCCCACGTAATCTTGGTCCAAGAAATTGGGGGAATCAAGAGGGATGAAGAGGAATAAAGAAAAAAACAGTTGTAAGATAAAACCCTTAAATCCAAGTTCGAGTCATGAAGTCGGCAAAAAAACAAGATTACCTAGTGAATAAAGTTCGGCTGTACAGAAAGATTTTTTCTAAATTCAATATCTAGAGGGTGTTTCAAAAGTTGGTGGACACTATTCTATTCAAATAAAAGACAGTGTTAGGATTTGGGTGTAAATGAAAGTTTTCCGGTTTTATGTACATTGTTTCCTTTGACCACTGTTAAAATATCAATATCTAAAGCACTCCCCCCCCCCCTCCCCCAATTGTTTTGCATATTTTTGAGCCGTTGCGGCAAGGAACAAGCAAGTTCCCTTAGGCTTGCGAGTGGTATGTTTCGCCAGGCTTGCCTTAAGCTCGATTTTAGTCCTTTAGGGATCGGATCCCTGTGCGCAGCTTCGTCAGTCATGCTCCATACGTGTTCAATGGGGTTACTATCAGGTGACTTGACTAGCCAATTCATCTTTTTTGATAAAATTCGGGAGGTTTTTCTTGCGCCACTGCTGGGTTGCTTTCTCCGTATGGGCTGGTGCTCCATCTTGTGTGAAGGTCACACTGCTTTTGTTCCTGAAAAGCTTTGGTTTTACAAGCTCTTCTGTTGTAGATCTAAGGCTGAAAAGAGGCTTTATTTCCTTCTGAGGGATTTTTGTGATATAATACTCTGCCGTTACAGTTGTCCTTGCGGGATAAAATGTAAGGCAGTAAGACCACAGCCAGTCATGCCACCCAAAGCCATCCATTTGGTGCTTCCTTTTAAATTTGTACGATGGCAGAACTTGAATCTCCGGTGAGCCCCATACAATATCGCTTTTAGGGTTGGGAAGGAAAAGGTATTTATTTAGGGTGAACATCGCTAAAGAGAAAGTTTTACCATTCATCTACTTTAAAATTACTAAATTTGCAAGAGAATACCAAGCAAGCTTTTCGTTGGTTGTTGCTCAGAAGTGGGACCCTTTTTCGTCTCCATGGTTTCCATCCTTTTCGTGTTGCTCCAGTACCAGGCAGAACTTTGTTCATCATTTGTTTGCTGATTTCTCTAAAAGAATTCGCTCGTTTATACTTTGCTTTTACTACAACATTCCTTGTGGTTCTGTTAAGGACTGTTGGACGACCACTTCTTGGATGGTAAAACTCTTGTGACACCTGATCACTTCACTACCCAGCTCTTGCTTTCTTATAGTATTTTAGCCGTTTCTCGCACAGATACTCCAAAGCATCGTAAAATTCCTGCTTGCGCTCTTAAATAAACTGCTTTGTCAGAGTCCATAATTGCAAATTATATCAAGACCTTGAAACTCTAGTTGCTATTGAAAACAGACAATGGCGGGAAAGCACAAAAACACATACAACACAGATTCGCACCATTTGGTGGTAAAATATTTATTTCAACATTTTTTTTATCCGAACAGTTTTAAGATTCGATAAACAACTTCTTGATAAGTAAGAAAATTGAGAGAAATGTGAAAAAAAAAATTGGATAAAGTATAGAATTTTTGGATGTCCACCAAATTTGGAAAATCCCTGTAAGGCCAAATTAAAAATAAACGGGTTTCTCATTTTAACAGTTTTTCCAAAAAAAATGAGGGATCTCTTTAGAAGAATAAGTGAGTCTATGTTAAGCAACAAAGACTAATTTTTAACGATGCAGAATTTGAATTACGACTAGCTATCAAGAACAGCTTGTACATAGGTATTAATTTCTTTTGGTCAACTATTTAATGCTGAGGTCTGTATCATCCTCATTCGCAAATAAATAAACAACAGGATTTGTAATTTGAACTGGATTGGTAATAAAAGACGATCTGATATGTAATAACAGGATTTGTGATAAAAATCAACCTAATACAGTCAACTCTCTCTAAGACGGACACCATCGGGACCGGCCTCAGCTGTCCGTCTTAGAGAGGTGTCCGACTTATAGAGAGTCGACGTAACATGACCCCAGATGAGAAACGGCCGGGACCAGCACCAGGTGTTCGTCTTATAGAGGTGTCCGTCTTATAGAGGTGTCCGTTAAGAGAGAGTTCACTGTATAAGTCAATAGCCCACGAGGCTGTTGACCAAATGGGCAATTCAAACTTGTAGTGCACGAGGCCGAAAGGTCTAATCGTTTTAGTATAAACCTACTAATCAGTCAAAAGAGGATGTACAAATTAAATTATCAGTTAAAATGTTTCACCTTACAGTGGGCCTGTTTACCTTCAAGTTTGTTGAAGAAATTTGAAAATTCTCTCTGACATCCTGAAACATGAGAATATATTTGTAGAATTTTTATCTTTGTCTTTGGAAATTATTTGCTTTTTTATAGATTTCTAACATATGTAGATCAAAAGTGGACTTAAAACATTCTGCTGCTTTTATTTTTTTTGAAGTTACATTAATATATAGAGGATATTACACGGTAGCACAAACATATGAAGTTTATCTTTGACTGGAAAAAATATTTCCCGAGTGAGCGCAGTGAGGAAGTGAATTCTTTTTTCCACAAGAAGATAAGCTTCATATGTTCAAGCCAATGTGTAATTTTATTTTTATTACATTGGTATGAGTGTTTCAAAAATAAAAAAATTAGACCAAAAAACAAAGGAATAACAGTGATATCTTCACTAGTGAGGGACGGATGTGGTTGGCGCAGTTGGTAAGATCTCTGCGTCTCAACCACAAGGTCCCCAGTTTGATCCCGGCAGATTGCCGAGAATCGAATATTTGTGTGACCTTCTTTTCCGCCTAAGCCAACTCAGCTTTCCATCCTT
>JAOBAY020092373.1:0-10018 GCA_025331085.2 Zoanthus sociatus | reverse complement strand
AATTTGTGATTATTTCTGCGAGAATTTTTAAATGATGAGAAAAAAAAAAAAAAAAAAAAAAAAAGACAAAGCATTGAAAAACAATACTTATCGTCTGTATAAGTGTTTCATTTGGGGCAATAGTAGATAAAATATTAAATGGGAAAATGTGCTTTTGTGCTTTTACTGTGCACATGGCGATCGTAAACTGGAAGATTCAATAAACTTTCAAGTAGAAACATTTTTACTATTTTTCAACCTCAGCCTAAGCTTGTTCTTAGATTGTTCTTAGCTTTTGGCCAGTTTGAGCCTCACTGTTCTTATATGTTCTTCTTATAAAAAAAAAGCGTGTAGTACATACCATTAGGTAATGATTCAAGCGTCAGCGAGAAATCAACACTGCATGCCACCGTACACCAACCAAAAGGGCCTCATCTTTTGGAGCAATGTTTGAAACCCGACTAAGTGACTAATCCTGTTGCTTGTTGTGATTGAAAGGTAAATTTATTCAAGATTTACCTTCAGCCACATTTTAGCTGACTTTTATTTTGCTATAATGATTCCTAACTTTAACGTGGAATTCTTTCTCCTTTTTTTGGCCACTTTACAGATATTTATATTCGCTCTGAATTATTGTTCGTTTTTATTAGGCGGCCTCATTTCACTCACTTAAAACACGTTCAGATAAATTTTATAGTTTTGCCTAATTTTTAATTCCTTCGTATCTGTTTACCGAATCTATGAAACATTTTTATCAATACAAAGTAAAAGTTGGCTTTATATACAGCAGGAGATAGAGCTTCTAAATATAAATTAGTTTTAACTTTTGCGCAGTGCTGACGTGCCCTGAAGTCGCTCATTTAAAACTGTGCCAAAAATTTAAATTATATGCATACCACTTTGTATTTGGTCACAAAATACACCCTTGCTTCTTAGAAACCCTTAAACTATTCCTCTTTCTTTCCACAGTTTAAGCCTTTTAATCAGCTACTACTAACTAAATTCCAATCCTTAACTCTAAGTCTAAACTATATTTACATTGTTCCATCGTAAGGGCATTTCGAAAATGCGCTTATAAATGTCTATTCTGGTGGATAAAACAAGAACAAAATATATAAAGAAAAAGAAATATTTATTTTATCAAAATTTACAAACTCTATGCCATGCATGTAGTTTAAAAGAAAAGCGTTTATTACCAAAGATAATTACACGAAAATAGAAAACTTCTTAATGTATTTTGTATGATCCGTGTCTTAGATTAAGCTAGCTTACTGTCTGTCATGTTGTCTCTAGTAAATAGTTTGAGGATTTACGGGTATTTTTTTTTATTAATTTATTTTCAGTCAAATTTGTTGGTCTTTTACACACCAGCCAGTTTCCTAGCATCTGTACTCGTAAAAAATGTTGGAACTAATAAACGTCAACCAACTTACATCGATAGCCTTTGTAGTTTTGCTGTTAACTATTAATTGCCAACGAGGCTAGGCGAGGCGGCAGCATTATTATAGAGCCGTGCGAAAGTACTATGTTGGCGGAAAAAATCTCGAGTGGTCCAGATGTAAGAAATGTAAGATTTATGATGTAATGCCAAAGGGACCTTTTATCTTCGAATGGACCAATCAGAGTGCGTTAACCTTGTGACGTCAAGGCAGCACGTTGAACAAACAGCGGCTAATTCGTTTCATTTTATCAATGACATTTTGTAAAACAAGATTGCCGTTAAAGAGAAATATTTCAATATGCAAAACAAAATGTTACTATAAAAGTTTTTATGTTCATATGGTTTTTACACGTAAACACACGCCAAGATATTTTAGTTTATTTCTATTTCCAAATAATAAAATGAGAGCACCAGTTCTCAGTGCTTGCACAGCTCAGTTCTGTCGTCCTCATGCTTTTGTCTTGCTCGTTGACACTTAGCGATAATGAATGGGTCGGTAAATGATTATCTCTATTACAAAATCATGGTCGTGACTAAAAGCACACACGAGGGAACACAAGTCATCACGAGGGAACACAAGTCATCACGAGGGAACACAAGTCAACACGAGTGAACACAAGTCAACACGAGTGGAACACGAGTGAACACGGGTTAGGGTTAGGGTTCCACTCGTGAGTCACGACCCAAAATCATTCTAAACTGTAAACTGTATTTATTTATAAATGTTTTATAGTATCAGTTACTCTACCCGTCTTGAATTGGTGAAAATTGAATCTGGATTTAAGTGCATACACTCTTTTTTTTATTATTAAGAACCAGTAAAATTTAGCTCAGGCTCAATGTTCTCATTTTTGAAGAATAGTGTTGAAAAATTTTATATCGCACTTAGGTTTCGAGTTATTTATGTTTAAATATTTGATTAGAAAGTTTCAAAAGTTATCTTTAGTTATTTGTTTTGTAAACAATGTGCCTTGCGTGGGAAACTTGGCAACTTGATTACGATTAACACTTTATTACCTGATAAATGCAAGATTCGAATAATAGATTTGGGAAGGGATGGGAGGGGGGGGGGGATCGATCAGTCACAAGTGGGATGATATTTCTGGGTCATTATTAAAATTAGGGGCATTTCCAGCAATTCAGAAACTAAATTTCAAAATTGTTCAGGAAAGCATACCCCTTCCCAAACTTGTGCCTTTTTGCGTGCGCTAGCCTCCCCAATACAAACTGATACATTTTGCAGTCTCTGTCTACCACTAGGCGTTGCAAACAAATGTTGTACAGAGTACATTGTCATATATATAGCTCTGGTTTACGTAAATTTGTGACTGAAACAAACAGCACCATTAACAAAACAAATTGGTATTATTTATTCAGTTATAGAGAGACACAATTGTTCAACTTTATGGTATAAAATTTCGTTACGATAAAAAATTGAAAGTTTTTCATTCTTATAGTACAAAGCTGATTCATCCTATTTATTACAAATTAACGCTTCCTTCACTTTCTGGTTTCACCTTCGACTTCATAATGACTTCATCCACCAACCACTGTTTTAATTTCTTCTGTACATGTTTGTTAACATGTTTCCTTTTTAGCTAAAATATATTAAGGAAAAACGTTTTAGGTGAAGTTTAAAAGAAACAAAATGCAAAACAAAAAAAAAAAACAAAAAAGCAAATAACCATACACAACATGTACACCAATTAAAGGCGGGAAACATTTGAACCGTAAGTCGGGAGTTGTTAATGCACGTACCACTATTAATCTAACTGGTTTGGAATTATTTTGCTAAAGTTAAAGCATTTTTCTTTCACCCAAACTAGAAGAAGTGAAACTGTTTTACTCTAAATATTGCAAGATAAAAGAAAAAAGAAGCCGGTCTCGTCAGTTCAGACAACCATACAGAGAAACTTCAAATAGAAAATCGCATGAAAGCAAAATATGTAGTCATATTGTTTGATATATCTTTCAAAATACTGACTTTATTCACTTGATTCATTTGCGGAATCTTCTTGCAATAAAATTTTTTTTGTCACATATTCTGAACTAAAAAAGAACTAATTTCGTTACTTACTGTCATAAGCAAGCGTCTTCTTCGGCAGAGAGTTTGCCACCAAGGACATCTGGGTTCATTGTCTTGGCGAACCTTTGTAGTTGAGTAGAAAGATTTTGATACCAGTAAAGTGACAAGGACGCCAAGAACAGCGTGGACAAGCAAACGGTTCATTCTAAAGTCGCTCAATACTAGGATTACCAATGAAACCGTGGAACAATTCACTTGGGTTGTGCTCTTTCTGTTCAATTATATCGTGTGCGAAAAGCTGTAGTGGTGTTGAGAGTTAACTATATAATAACATTAATAAGCAGTGCCAACTTTCTTTCTTTGAAGATGAATGAATAGCTGTACGTGTGTATATTAAAAATGCTCACATATATGTGAAGAAAACTTGAATATAAAAAAGCTTGTTTGAATATTCATTCAATCTAATTATACGAGGTGTTACACTCTGATTGTTTGAAAAGAGTCAGTATTCATTTCATGTGAGGGACGGACCGTACCATTAAATATTTGAGGGAAGGGGGGTCAGGCAAAAACCAAAAACAAATCCATAGCTCGGAAAAAAAAAAAAAAAAAAAAAAAATTCGTGAAAAAAAATTGTGTGAAACAAAAACTCCCCTTTTTCCTCATCAAGGAGTCATTAGCCTACCATACGCGAGGGAAGAGCCAACCCGTCTCAAGTCCATCAAGGAAGGATAAATGAAATGTTGACATGTGTCTTTGAATAACATCATAACTCTGTACCAGTTCCCTTTCTGGGACTTGCCCTGTAAGTGTAAAAATTTTGTGTTCGTCTGATGTGTAGGGTGGGAGCGGACATTTTAAGTGTCCCTGATATAAACACGAATCTCTATAAAAAAATCTCAGGCTTATTTTTACAAAGTGGCCTAAGTTTTAATTCTGTTTTATGTGCATTTAATTTTCATTTAGCCTATAAAATAGCTAGGATTCTAAAGGAGGTCTGCGTGCCCAGACTGAAAAAAATATTAGTAGGAGCCGATGAAAAATGGGCTTTTATTCACCTTTACCAGATCTCACTTTTCAGTGAGATATGGGTACGACATTATTCTAACCCCTAAAGCCCGATGTGCTTCATGTTTTGGGGTAAATTAAACACCTACACTTACAATTAATTCTGATATCAATTTAAGAAAAGGGCTAGACTTCAGAATACACCGACACTGTCTTTAATGACATGGTGATTTATTCTGCGCACTCGCCGTTCTCTAAAAACAAATGCGCAGAATTATATTAACGACCGTGCCGGGGTATTCTAAAGTTGCTCCAAAAAAAAGCAAATGAAGCGACATTTTTATAGTCAAAATTTCTTTTTTTTAACTATATATCGTCTTTGCTGTACAATCGAAAACATAGTTCGTTTTCCTTCAAACTTTTTTTACTGAATACCTTAAATTAAATTATCTTATTTGATATTCCCTAAACTCAATATCGTCATATTTGAATGATATTTATCATGTATTATAACTGTACAATTGTTAACCTCCGTTGTTCTGCTAACACGCAATGTTTGTTATTTATCATCTTCTCCCAATTTGCTTGGGTGCAGTTTTAATGATGCTGTTTGTAACACTTTAAAAGAAGGGTACAACTGCCTTGCAGCGGATTTCAATTTGGTCTGTGAAACAAAAAAAGAAATAAAATTAAATTCGTGTCGGATTTTTGCTTTTAGCCGGTTTTAAATGTATTTTGGAATAATTATACTCTGATAACGAAATGATAGACCAAGAAGAAAACATTATTGAGGACTCAAATTGCCTTGACAAATCATAGGGCTTCAAATAATCAACTAAAATCAAAATTCCACTCCACAACACAATATTTACCATTATTAAAATACCATAATATTCTTCATTTGTGCCTCCAAAATTTTGCATAATCATATTGTTGCAATGACGAGGAGAAACTGTAAACGATGCTTATGCAAAATTTTGGACGCACACCAAAGAGGGCACAGCAAGTATTTTTGCTGAGTTGCTTCAGGAGGGGTTTTCATAGCCAGCGTAGCTTGGCGTTCTAGTCATTCTCGAAGGCGAAAACAACGAGCGGCGAAAAGTTGGTCGCGGAAGGAATGGGGAGAAAGAACGAGAACAGACGGCTCGCTACGCTTTGCCGACTCGCTCTTCGTTCTCTGGACTAGAACGCCAAGCTACGCTGGCTAGGGTTTTCATTTGTCATTTTTTTCTTGTACTAGAGTTATATATCTTAAAAAGAATGAAAACAACATATGTATAGGTGGCGTTACGCGCATTCAGATTCGAGATGTGAGTATAGAGAGTTAAAAGAACGTTTTACCGTGCGCCTATTCTCGTTCGATACTCCGTAAGAAGCCCTAGTTCACGTATTTATGCATCTTGTTTAATATTTATCGCTATTTTACTCTTTTTGACATTGTTTCTAATCGTTATTGATCTACAGTGTTTGCAATCTCTCAATTTTGTCGAAGGAAGCTTGCTTTCTTAATACTGTTCCTCCATCTTTTTAGAATTACATTCGCAGGCAGGAGAACAACAAAGTCAATTATAATCTAGTTAACCAAACCCTGCAGTTCTTGGACTGCATATGCGGAAGCACTTCCGGAGGACTGGGGCTACTTGGACTCTATATTAATGAGAACAACGTAGATCTAATTAATCAATGCTTGGAAAGCTTGACGGAATACTGTCAGGGGCCCTGCCATGAAAACCAGGTCAGTCATTTATATACTGATTTTACGGTGGTGAAACCTCTCCAGTTACACATTGCTCTTTAAATGTAATTACAGAAGAGATCGCCTTTGTGGGGTAACGTTTTACCACACATTCCTCTTTCATAAAAATATCTGTGCAACTTTAAAAATCAAATAAATTTTGACGGGTTATTTGACGTTTCAAGTTCTTACCCTCTCACCGCGTTTATAACTTAAAAAAATATCAAATTGTTTTATTGAAACACTATAGCAGCATCCCATTTATGACATTTGTTTTTTAAAAAGTGTATACATCAGTTGTGGGGTTTTTGTATGTATAAAATGTTCTTACCTTTCTAATGGCGATGGCAAAGAAAAATTCGATTACGATTTTTCTTCATGATGTGATTTGCGTTTAAAGTTCGGAAAAATCGCTTTCGGATATACTTTAATCGAGTGATGGGAGGCTGGTAACTACCATATTAATTTCTGGTTCATAACGTCAAAAGCACAGTTTAGAAGTGAGAGTGCGATCCTGTTTTTATATAAGTGTTCAATTTACGTAGCTACGTTGCACCTGGCCACCAAATTTTACAAGAAAATGGAATAGTACGGCACGTAAGCTTCCCATGAAATCCAAGATTTGAACAAGCTTTGTGACTGGCTGAATTAAGGTTTGGGTGAGTTTTATCTTTCCTTTCATTGGCTCAAATTTCAGGGGAAGCTTACATACCGTACTAACCAGAAAATGAAAAAGATGTATAAAATAGAGCCAGTATCTCACTACCTAAATTCTGCTTTTGACGTCAGGGACCCGAAAACAATATGCTAGTTTCCAGCCTCCCATCGCTCGGTCAAGGTGAAACTGGAAGTGATTTTTTCCAAACTTTAAACGCAAATTACACCATGAAAGAAAATCTTAATCGAATTTTTCTTTTGCCATCACCATTAGAAGTATAAGAACATTTATACATACAAAAAACGCACAACAGATATAAATATATACTTTGAACTAGATTATTTCGATTTAAGAAGTTTTCAAATTAAGTTATTTCGAATTAGGTTGTTTTGCATTAGGGTATTTGGAACTAGTTTCTTTTAAAATAGTTGTTTGAATTAGGTTGTTTTTAGTAGGGGTAGCTCCAACTACATGGTGCTCACTATATTCTTATCGAAAGTTTCTTCCAGGACCCTGGAAAACCTCTGGAAAAACAGATAATTTCCCATAACTCGTGGAAAACTCCGGAATTTTGTGGAAAAACTTTGAACAGTTTTAAAAACAAACCGAAACCACCTGCAGAAGTATCCAACCCATGATTGTATTTTTTGTAATTTATGTAGACTCAGTTTCAGGTGTTTTACAGGGGATTTTTCCTTTACATTTTACTTCGGCTGGAAAGCTGAAGACCGCACAAAAATCAGTTTGGTAGCGTAGTTACTCGTGGTGTTTCTTGCAAGGGAGATTTTGGAGTTGGGTCCTTGAAAAATAAATTTTCTACGCTGAAGAGCTCCTAGAAAACTCCTGGAATTTTCTTATCATCAATCAGTGAGCACCATGAAACTAAGTAATCTCGAATTAGATTATTTTGAAATACTACCAGTATAGTTTCAATTTATTTTTTTTGTCTTATTTGTAGATAGATTACAGTGTATTTTTTATTGTTCAGTTCTTTTGGTTAAATTTCATTGTTGTAATCCCTTACGCATGTACAATTTAAACGGAGTTTTACCTTAACTTGTGTATTTTTATATATAGATTTATGAGTTAATATACCCATAGCTTAAGATGCTTTCAATAAGACGTTGTGTTTTTGCTTGTATTTTGATCAAAATGCAATAAAATCTACACGCTGTTTACAGAGTGCCATTGCGCTGCATGAGTCAAACGGAATCGACATCATTATTGCCCTGGTACTTAATGATATCAACCCGTTGGGGAAACAGAGAATGGACTTGGTACTAGAACTCAAGGTGGGTTTCAGCTCGTTATTGTGTAATGACATTGTCATTGTGTCTTGTCATTGTGCATTGAAGCGAGGACGTTATTGTAGATCGTTTCTGTTTGCTTTCTCGTCAAAGGTGTGTTTTTGTACTCATCATTATAACAGTGGTGCTGCGTAGTGGCACCTTCAAAAATCGCTCTCATATTTGTATTTTACTTTTATTTGTTTTTATTTTTAGTTTCCTCGCCATCCTATACTGAAAAGTAAATCAAAAGATTTTCAGCTAGATAAACTCGTATCTACGAGCGCCCAAGTGTTATAATATGTAGTTAAATTGCTAAGTAATAGTGAAATCAAAATGCCTTTTAGTAATAAGATCCCAGATTTGCCGAGGTTTGAATATTTGTGTGGTTTTTTTTCTGCCAAAGCAGGGGATGTGACGTGAATGATAATTATCAAGCATAGAGAGCATTTGCACTCTAGAGACTTAAAGCCACTAAGACGAGCTCTAGGGACACTTACCCGAGTTGGTCCCATAAATAATTGTTTTTACTACTGCAGCTTCTTACCGTGGAAGTGAGCTCTGAAGCCTTGCTAGTAAAACGGTACAAATTTCATCGTCGCAAATCAAGATGTGTGAAAAAGACAACTTAGGTAATTAGTATCTAATCAATTTCTAATATTCGTTTTCTAGGACAATGCTTCAAAGACACTGTTAGCTGTGATGGAAAGTTGTAGGGACAGTGAGAATGCAGAGCGCATCTTGTACAATTTAACACCAAAACAACTGGTAAGGAATTAAATCGATCTTTTTTCAGAAAAAAAAACGACTTTGAGGCCCCAATGGGAATCGAATCCACGATGTTCTTATTACCTCGCAGATGGTCTAATGTCTGCTGCAGAAGGACGCAGGACTTTGACTTGCTTGTTGCAGATGGCACATTAGATTTGCTGTTCTTCTCAAAAATTTAAAACTGTATAAATGGTCGCAGACAGTGGTTGAAAGTTTCGTTTTTAGTAAATTTGTTCAACTTGACTTTTTAAAAATACTATCATCACTGGCCACCATACCGTATAATAATACTAAAATTAACTATACCAAGTACCATTTTATGCTTTTATCTTTATTTCTCCGCCATCAAAAGGTTGACGTTTGTAAGCAAGCTTTTCACCAAGAGATTGACGAGGAAGAGGATGGTGACGATGACGTCATTTCTCCCAGAGAAGTTGGACACAACATTTACATCCTCGCGCATCAGGTTTGGAAACATTAACACAGGCATGTTTTGAAAATATTGGATTTGAATCGCTAAACGTTTGAAATTGTATCGATACGTATGTCACCTATATTATTGTATCTTGCTGTAACACTTTTTCTATTACTTCTGATATTGTTTCCTGCACTACAAGATCAGGATTCCTTAATGTACGTCACAATCCTTGGTGATTAGTGTACCAAAATGACGCCAATTAATTTTGATTTTAAAATTTCGTAAAACATTCACGTTTTGTTCAAATCAGAACAATTTTTGGGAGATGTCTTCTTAAAATTGTGTTTATTTGGGAACAAAATAAGGAAGTAAATATTATAACGGTTTCTATAGTGCGAAGCTTATGAGATTCTTTAACTCCCTAAACTCTCTCTGTACCATCAGTTATGATGGGGTAGCGTAGTTACCAATCATGGACAACTCCTTGGCTTTAAGCTGAGGAAATATATAATAGTAACTCAGAACATTCATGGTTAGGTTGAGGTTTCCGAGTTTCTATAGACTGACACAGTTAAGGCGTTTGGTCACAGTCCTTCCTAAAGACGACAGGTGCAAGCTCTTTAGACACCTGCCAATGTGGGGCCAGTCAGACAATTCAGGACAACATAAATGGCTGTCCAATCTTTGCCCCCCTCC
>JAOBAY020092372.1:0-17979 GCA_025331085.2 Zoanthus sociatus | reverse complement strand
AAGATTTAACATTTAACCTTAAGAAAATATTTGAGTAAGTACAAAGATTTGAAGAAAAATGTAAAAAGCATTAAATTATCATTTTCCTAAGACTTATAAAATTGTATTATTAAAAATATTTGTCAATTCAAGAAAAAATAAAAAAATGGAAAACTCTTGGTATATATTATGTAAATTTAAATATTGAAAGTTTTCATAAATATTGGTTACGTGATGACCAAACCTTTATATAAAATTATATTTTTACATTTAACACTTCATTTAATTTTAATCACAATGACAACTGCCGGAGTTAATGCAGTATTGTTTAGTTCACCTGAAAAATCTGTTCCATCTATGAGATTTAAAAGAAAAAAACCTTCTAAAAATCATTCAGTACATAAAAAATCTCAAATAACAACAGAAAATAAATTGAGTCAAGAAGAACGTAAAGTTTATGAAAAACATGATACAAAGAATCATGAACAAGAAGAAGAAAACGTTAATGAAATGTCACCATCATTACCGACGCCAAATATAATGGAAAAATTCTCAATACCACCACTAGTTATAAATTGTTCATCAACAGATAATTTGAAGAATAATTTTCACGAACCAAATTCAGAAATTTGTTGTCTACCATTTGGTTCTGCACCAAATTATTCATATATAGACATTAAAGAAAACATGATACAAAATCTCTTAAGTAATCAATTAATTTTAGATAATGAATTAAAAAAATTAAAAGAAGATTTAGCATTTAACTTAAATAAAATGTTCGATAGAATAAAACAACTTGAAAACCAAAATATTGTAAAAAAATATTAATTTTATTATTTTTCCTATTAAAATTTTTTTTAAAAAAAATTGTTCTAATATATTTTAAATGCATTACTTAATCTTTTAATATAATTTAATTTATGATGATGTCAGGTCAGAAACTCATTTTCCATCATTGAGTCTCTGCTACAGATAAAGCTGTAAACTCTGTACAACCTGTATGATAGCATTTATAATGTCAGGTCAGAAGACTCATTTTCCATCATTGAGTCTCTGCTACAGATAAAGCTGTAAACTCTGTACAACCTGTATGATAGCATGGAACACATGGAACCAAGATCTTTCATAGGTAAGTTTAAATGCATTTATCTGATTTCAGAGACAATTTTAATGTGTTTTTATGTTATTTTCTGAAAACATTAATATTAAAAAAATATCTCATATATTTTACAGTTTCGCAATAAGAACACCAACTTCTATAACAAGATCAAGATCAAGATCAATTTCTACATCATCATCATCATCACCAAAACGTAAGTTCCTAAGAAGAAAACCCAAATGGAAATAATCATTCAAGATACGTGATCAAGTGTATAAATTTGAATCAAATTCATTAAAATTGAAATAGTGTCTCAAACTATGGAATTAAGAACATTATATTTTCTAGTTTATTTGAAAAAAGAGAAAAAGTATTATTTGCGAAACAAGGAAGGTGAAAATTTAAACTTTATTAGACCATTGAATCTTAAAGAAATTAACTTTTGTGGACGAACAGAATCTACTCTGTTTTTAAAATCTCAAGATACACTTTTTCATATTGATATTAATAATGATGAAGAAACCAAAGAGAAAAACCGATTTATCAAGAAAGAAACCGTGGATGATGTTTTCTTTTGTATTTGCAAAGAGATGTTAATGCAGTTTGATGGACAAAAATTAAATTATTATGTTGAAAACGAAAAGATATGGAAAAGTATTATTTTGAATGAACCAATGAACGATATAGATCTTTTGTATTCTTATAAAAAAATACTGTTTATCTATGGAACAAATATGAATGAAGAACCACGTGTATTACAGATAAATTTAAAAGAAATAAATTTTAATCCAGCTAAAAAAATTAAAAAATCTTCTTCAATGACTAAAAATGATTATGAAGAAGAAGAAGAGTCCAGTAATAACAAAGAAAAAGAAATTCAATTACAGATTAAAAACCAACAATGTTTTCAATTAAAAAACAAATCCAAAATAATTCAAATGCAATGTTTTAAAGAATCAGATAAAAAAGTTTATTTATATTATATTACATTAGAGAAAAAAAAGAAACAAAAAATATATAAAGTTTTAAGAATACCATTCAATATTGAAATTTGTTTGTCACAAAACGCAGATTCATTAAGTGGCTTTTTTGTTAATGAAGCAAATCTTTTCTTGTATGGACATAACAAAAAAAGAAGATTATTAGTTTATAAATACAATTTTAAAAATACGTTTGAGTTGATTCCAAAAGAAAATTTACCATTTTTTAAAGACGAAGAAATTATGAATTTATTTCCCTTAATGTTAACACCAAAAGAAGTAAAAGTTTTAACTGAAAATGTTTTTAAAACACTAAAAATAAAAGAAACATCTCTTATCAATAATGATGATGATGAAAATTTAATTATTTCAAGAAAAAGAAATGCAGATAAACCACGTCCAATTTATTATACAGAAGAATCTGATCCCGAAGAAGACAATGAAACCGATTCTTATGTATTATCAGAGGACTCGTACAATAGTGAAGATGACATAGAATATCTTGAATCATCTTCTTCAAGTAATCAAGAATCAATTAATTCAAGATCTGAATCTGAATAATTTTCTCTTTAATATAAAAGAACTTTATTTAAACTTAAAATGCTTAATATAATTTTTCATATGACGTAAAGGAGTTTGCATATCTAAATAAATACCTTCAAAATATTCTAAACATTTTAAATAACACATTTTACGTTTATATGTAAAATATTTATCATTTGAGAAATAAATGAGTAAATCAGCTAAAATTTGTCGTTTTCTAATTTTGGGATGTTTCTCTTCTGGATTATAATAAAATAAATATTTTCCCATTATACATTTTGGACCAAATTTCTTAATGAACGTTTTTTTTCGAGATGTCCAAATATTTCGAACCAAAATGTTTCGGTTTTTGTTTTCAATCTCCACTTGTATATTCTGATTACAATCAGAAAGTGATTTAAAATAATCTTTAGTAATATCTTCATTTTTAGTTAACCGATAATAACTATTTTTCATGTAATAAAGTCGCATAGTATAGTCTAAATCGACTACTAGTTTTTTCATTTCATTATAATTTGTAAAAACCATTTTTGTATCTAACTGTTTTTCCAAGATCCATTCTTTGATTTTAAATTTACATTTTGTAAAAATTTTATACACATGAATAGCACCGTATATAAAATCTTTTCCGAATAAATAAAGATGATTTTTATGAGAACGTATTTGTATATTATGCAGTTTACATGGTAACTTATTTGGAAAATTTATATTTTTTCTTTCTAAATGAAATGTTATTAATTGATTTTCCCTAATGATCAATAAATGCATCTTTTTACCAGGACATACGATAAAAGCACTTGGTACAGCATTTTTATTAAAAGTATATATTTTGGACCAAAGAGTTGCTAACGTTTTATCTTTTTTAATAGATAAATTATTTAATAAACTTTCAATGGGACATTGAAAAAAAGAAGTTTCATCTACCATGTATAATATATGATTAACAACACAAAACATTTGTTTATAGAAATCAGTAACATCTTGACTTTCATAAATTATAATCACTGAAACAGCTCTACTTTTTTCAATAATGAATAAATCAGCTCTAAGTGTAATGAAAGACATAAGATCAGCATCATATGTAAAACAATGCGATATAATTAATAAATATTTCATTTGATATAATTGTATAATTAAAGGTATTTTATCATCAAGATAATTCTTAGTTAAAATAATTTTTTTTGTATTACCAGACCAAATATCATAAACCACCACACAATCACCCAATATATTATGTGGTATAATATTAATCTGTACATTTTGTGACATATTCTATAATATATTTTTATTTTTTTTACTCCATAATTTATATTATTTTTTACGTACCATTATTATGAACTAATAATAGTTTTTTTTTCAGATGGACCTTTTTACAGATGATAATGAATCATTCTGTAGTGACTGTGAATCAATAGTGGAATATGTCGCAGAACCAAACCATCAACAGATAATTTATGAACCAAATGATACAAATCCAGATTACAACTTATTTCAAATTGACCAAAACGTATTTCAAGACATAATGTATGAACCTTTAGACCAAAACTTATTTTTGGATCTAATGACAAGACTAACAGAAGGTTTCGATGAAATCGAAAATGTTGTTGAAAATGTTGAAAATGAACTAGATATCTTTCAAGAAATTGAAGAAGAACAAAATATCATTGGTGATAATATTGAAAATATAATTGAAGGACAATATATGATTGATGATAATATTAACTTAATAGATTCTGAAGAAGGAGAAGGAAATAGAATTGAAGGACAGCATGTGACTGATGGTGATATTGACTTAGTAGATTCTGAAGAACATGATAGAAATAGAATTGAAGGACAGCATATGATTGATGGTGATATTGACTTAGTAGATTCAAATAGAATTGAAGGACAACATGTGACTAATGGTGATATTGACTTAGTAGATTCTGAAGAACATGATAGAAATAGAATTGAAGGACAGCATATGATTGATGATGATATTAGATTAGAATATTCCGAAGACGAAGATGAAAGTAGAGTTGAAGAAAGACAACATATGATTGGTGATGATATTCATTTAGAATACAGCGTAAGAGAAGAAGAGGATGAAATTGAAAGTGATGATAGTGACAGTAATATAGAATACGACGATAGAGATGGTGAAAATGGCATTGAAGAACAGCATATGATTGGTAATGATATTGATTTAGTATATTCTGAAAAAGAAGGTGAAAATAGAATTGAAGGGCAATATATCATTGATAGTGATATTAGGTTAGAATATGCTGAAGACGAAAGTGGAAGTAGAGTTGAAGAAAGACAACATATGATTGGTGATGATATTCATTTAGAATATAGCGAAAGAGAAGAAGAGAATGAAATTGAACGTGGTGATAGTGACAGTGATACAGAATACGACGATAGAGATGGTGAGAATGGTGCTGAAGAACGGCATATGATTAATGATGATATTGATTTAGTATATTCTGAAGAAGAAACTGGAAATAGAATTGAAAGACAGCGTATGATTGATGATGATATTAGGTTAGAATATTTTGAAGAAGAAGGTGGAAATAGAGTTGAAGAAAGACAACATATGATTGGTGATGATATTCATTTAGAATACAGCGAAAGAGAAGAAGAGAATGAAATTGAAAATGGTGATAGTGACAGTGATACAGAATACGACGATAGAGATGGTGAGAATGGTGTTGAAGAATGGCATAAGATTAATGATGATATTGATTTAGTATATTCTGAAGAAGAAGGTGGAAATAGAATTGAAGGACAGCATATGATTGATGATGATATTAGGTTAGAATATTTTGAAGAAGAAGGTGGAAATAGAGTTGAAGAAAGACAGCATATGATTGGTGATGATATTCATTTAGAATACAGCGAAAGAGAAGAAGAGGATGAAATTGAAAATGGTGATAGTGACAGTAATACAGAATACGACGATACAGATGATGAGAATGGCGTTGAAGAACAAGAAATAATTAGTGATTCAGAAGACAGTGAAGAAGATGAAATAACTCAAGAACAAGATTGGAAACAACCAGGATGCAGTACAAAAGGAACTGAATCTATATCAAGAAGAAATATTTTTCAGCGACAATGTAAAAAAAAACAAAAAGTACAAACTAGAAAACATTGTCCTTTTGATTTTGCTTCTGAAGATGATGATGATGATGAGAACAATTTGTTTATTACTAGTATTAATCAAGCTTTAAAACAAATAAGAAATATGCATCAATTCGTTTTGGATGTCAATTTAGAAACGTTATTTCACATATATTGTAACAGATCAGCTTATAAAATGATATTACCGTTAGATTTTGTAAAAAGCGTAAAAGATAAGATACCAGAAAAAGTTTTAGATAAATTAATGCTTTCAATCGAAAATAAGGAATTCTTTAATGTTGTTAGAGATTTGAATATATTGAAAGTCGAAATTGATCGACCGTTTATTTTACCAGTAAATAAGGACATGATTTTTGATTTAAAAGAAGCTTTTTTAAATGATCAAAATCCTCAGAATAAATTAATAACATTGAAAAAATCTTATATTACATTTTATTTTTATGAAAGTTACAAACCAAACAAAGTTCTAGTTTATAAAAATTTTTCAAAATCATGTATTAAAAAGGCTGTAGATGATATTTATCTAGGAAAAGGCACTAAAACTCTATCAAATTATTTTTCCAAAGATAAAGAATCTAACTCTGCTTTTATTGTTGAAGTTGTACAAAGATTATTTAAAAAATGGGAAAAAAAAGGATTTTATTCAATGTAAATATGTAAATACTATTACTATTAAACAATTTTTACGAAAACTTGTGTAACTCTTCTTTGAGATATTAGATAGCCGAAGTTCCTTTTAGAATATTTAGAAGAATTGCAAATGACAATCGAAACCATAACTTTATATAAATATCAGTATATAAAATAAAGATAAGAAAATGATACGTAATGATAATATTTTTTTAAAAATATTTCATTAAAGCCATTACGTGATAAAAAGAATAAAATTTGGTCTGTATTAACGTTTCAATAGTTTTGAAATAAACTTCTACTAACAAGTTAAACACTTCATTTTTTTTCTAAAAGTTAAATTTTGATAATGCAAATATTTGTCAAGACTTTAACTGGTAAAACTATTACCCTTGAACTTGATGCCAACGATACAATTTCAACTGTAAAATTAAAGATCCAAGATAAAGAAGGTGTACCGCCAAATCAACAACGACTTATTTTTGGTGGAAAACAGCTTGAGGATAATAGAACTCTAAGTGATTATAATATTCAGAAAGAGTCAACGCTTCACCTCGTGCTCCGCTTACGAGGTGGATTCCCGATTGCTGTTCTCAATTGTAAAACTGTAAATCTTCTTCCACTGGATGTAGAATCAAATGACACCATTGAAGAAGTTAAAATCAAAATTGAAACCCAGCACCATATCCCAGTAAACCAACAGAGGATTGTTTATACTGGAATAGAACTTGAAAATTCTTCTACAGTTAATGATTACCAAATCACAAAATATAATATAATACATATTCTTTAAGAATAAACTTTATTCTTAGAACACTTTACTTTAACAATGAACTTTATTTTTTTTAGAAGTATTGTTATATTACATTAAAGAATATTAACTAGAACTAGAATAAAGATTTTTAATAATACATGGACTTTTTGTTTATTGATTTTTATTAAAACGAAATAATCACTAGAAATTAGTTTAAAATGAACAAATCTGAATATGAAGAATGCTTAAACATTTTAAATGAAATATATTTCTCTTTTACTCGCAATGAAAACCAAATTAAACAACAACCTAAAGATATAAACGAATTAAAAGTAACAGTGTTTCAACGATTACTTCAAATCATGGTTTTACTTGATCCATCACTTTTATTTCAACATACTACTAACAATCTCTCCACTCCCTCTATTTCGCTTAATGGACGTACTATATTTAAATCATATTTTGAAACTGTACGTCAAAGTTTACAGCGCGAATTTCTAGCAAACAAAGTGTCAAATGATTGTAGTAAATGGATACATGAACATTGGGAAATTATTTTTTTGCAAAAATAAATAATTATAATAATTACGTAGAAAAGAAAAAAATATATATATATAAAAATCTTAAAGTTAGATCTTGTAAGTTTTTAATATAATCAATGATGGATCGTAAACGTAAGAGTATTGACGATCCCTCCTTGATGATACCTTTCAAAAAAAGTAAACCTACATGTAAGAATTTCATATTCCATCATTTTTATATCGATGTAGCTCAAAATAAAAAAAAATCAACATCAAAAAAATTCAATCCAGGAATTAGCGGAAGTAATACCATAGTACGTTTTTTTGGACGAACACAAAACGGAGAAAGCGTCATGTGCTCAGTAACTGGTTTTTATCCTTATTTATTCATTAGTGTACCTAGAAAAATGTCAGAGAAAGAACTTTTAGATTTCATGCAACGAATCAATTCACGTTGTGCCAAAAATCAATACGGCAACTTTTTTTCGCATCCTACGATAGCACACGTTGAAAACGTTCAAGCTAAAAAACTATATTATTTTAATAATTTAACTGAAAGTCATTTTGTACGCATTTTTGTAAACGATAGTTCAGGTTTATATAGGGTAAAAGAAGCATTAAAGAATAATCAAATACTGGATCATTCTATTTGGGGAAACTGTGAAATTTATGAAGGATCAGTAAATTCAGAATTACAATTTATGGTCGAGCAAGATTTTAGTGGATTTACATGGTTATCAATACCATACGGTAAATTTCAAACATTAAATAGCTTTTTAAAAGAAAGTCATTGTGATATAGAAATCCGGTGTCAACTTAAAGATTTATCACAAGTATCACTTTTAGAAACAGAAGGAAATGCGATTGCACCCTTTAAAATACTTAGTTTTGACATCGAGTGTTTAGGTCAACCCAATTCTTTTCCTTCACCCGATAAAGATCCAGTCATTTTAATAGGAGCTGTAATTTCCGACTGTGTTTCTTTTAAAATTAAAAAAAAAATTGCTTTCACTTTGAAAGACAGTGCATCTGTAGACGGAGTAGAAATTCGTAGCTTTAACAGTGGAATCGATGGTGAACGTTCCATGCTTAAAGCATTTCGAGAATTTATCATCACCGAAGATTTTGATATTTTTCTTGGTTACAATTCAACATTATTTGATTTACCGTATTTAATAGACCGATCAGCCATTTTAGATGTTGACATATTTCCTTATCTTGGACGTATGAAACAATACAAAAGTACTGTATTATCAAATTATTTTGAATCTACGAATAAAGGTAGTCACGAACGCAAAAAAACCATCGTTCTCGGTCGTTTTCATTATGATGTCTATACAGGCATTCGAATGTCGTCAATCAAAGCGCGTTCATACAAATTAGATAATATGGCCCGTACATATTTAGGAGAAAGCAAAGAAGACGTTCATTATACTGAAATTGCTAAATTACATATCGGTTCATTAAAAGATAGAAGTAAATTAGTACAGTACTGCATAACTGATTGCCTATTACCTTTAAAATTAACACAAAAATTATCATTACTCTTTGGAACATTCGAATTATCTCGAGTATGCGGTATATCTGTATCTGAATTAGCAATACGCGGTGAACAAATTAAATGTTTTTCTATGATTTTACGCGAAGCAAAGAAAAGAGGATTTCTTGTACCTTCTAATCCTCCCATGAATAAAGAATCGTATATTGGCGCAACCGTACTTGAACCAAAAAGTGGTTATTACGATTCTCCTATTCTCACTTTAGATTTTGCGTCTCTATATCCCAGCATTATCATGGCACACAATCTATGTTATACAACTTTATTACGACCAGGAAGCGCCGAACAATTAAATTTAATTATAAACCAAGATTATGCAACATGCCCTAACGGAAAAGCATCTGACTCTTTTATTAAGACTGAAAAATATCGTGGAATTCTACCCTCTATTATGGAAAAATTACTACAACAACGTAAAAAAACTAAAAAAATGATGGCAGCCGAAAAAGACGAGTTTAAAAAAATGGTGCTTAATGCAAGACAACTAGCATACAAATTAATCGCCAATTCTGTATACGGTTTTACCGGTGCCCAATTATTACAATTAAAACAGATTTCTCGCACCGTCACTGGTTATGGCCGAAACATGATCGAGACAACAAAACAAATGATGGAAAAATTCCATCCCGGTGCAGAAGTAATTTATGGCGATACAGATTCAGTCATGGTAAAAGTCGATAAAATGAGTCTCGAAGAAGCATTTCAACTCGGATCACAAGCTGCTGCATTCATTACTTCCCATTTTACAAAACCGATCGAATTAGAATTTGAAAATGTCTATTGGAAATTTTTACTTTTGAAAAAAAAAATGTACGCCGGATTATCGTACACTTCAGTCAATACGGCACCTAAATTAACCACAAAAGGAATCAAAGTACAACGACGAGATAATCCTGAATTTTTAGGTAACTTACTTAAATCCGTTTTAAATGCAGTATTTAACGATGAAGAAGGATTCGATCACGCTTTACAATTAATTAAAACCGTAGTACAACGAATCAAACTTCAGCAGATGAATTATGACGATTTAGTCATATCGAAAGAACTAAAAAAGCATCCAGAAAATTCTAAGAACCTCCAAGCACAAACTTACGTTTCAAAAAAAATATCTCAAAGAGATCCTGGAGCAGCCCCCAAACTCGGATCACGAATTTTATTTGTCTTTATTAAGGATACGAGTAAAATCTTAAGTGAAAGAGCAGAAGATTTCAAGTACGCTAAAGAAAACAATTTACCTTTAGATTGGGATTATTATCTCGAGTGCTTATCAAAGAGTGTCATTTCATTACTCGAACACGTTGCTAAGACTTTAAAAAACTGGAATAAAAAACGATTACGACAAGAATTGTTTGAAGGCGAGCATACTCGTAAAGTTATCAAAACATACAAACCTACAGGTATTTTAAAATATAAAGATATATTTGAGAATAAATAAAAAGAATCATTTCATTTCACTTAACTACGTACCCGTGTCAGTGAAATCAGAAAAAAAACATATTAGATCTACCATAAAAAAAAGTGGAATCATTTTCAAAAATCATCAAGCAAAATGGAACGATGCAATTTTATCGATAACATTTCAACAACCAGTAGTGAAGAAGAAGAAAATGAAACCAGTGATGAAGAAGAAGAACTCATTGAAGGAGAAGAAACCATAGAAAGTGAAGAATCAAATATCATGAAACCATATGCTGAAGAGAATATAACAGAAATAGAAACCGGAAAGCAAATAAATACAGAACCAAAGCGAAAAAGGGAGAATAAAGAGAATGATTATCAGACAAAGCAGCCAAATAAACGGCATAAAAAAAAAGAAGAAGACGAAGAAAATTGCAAAGGACAAGACGTATGTTTTCTTCCTACCGATAATGAATTGATAAAAAATGTTGAAATGACTTTTGATGACGATGGTTTTGAATCAAAAGAGTGTAACGATAAATGGAACTTATCATCATGTCCACTTGACACGTTTCTAGCTAACATAAAAAAAGAGGAAAACGAAGTCCTTAAAAATGATATAGGAGCCTTAGATATCATTTCGAGAATGAACATGGATAATGAAGAAGATTTAAAACTTATCACAGATATATTTCAAATGCCTTTAAAAAAGTTCAAAGCTCAATTTTTCAAGGAATTAGACATGAAATACCATTCAAATTTGTACGATTCTAAAGTACGCAAAACCTTGGCAATACTTCAATTTCTAGAACACGACACACACAATAAACTCAATGTTAAAACATTCACAATTATTTCCCGAAATATCTTAGCTGTACCAGTCATCTCTACTCTGATGAAACAAGACTACAATGACAATTTGTTATCTGAATTACCAAAAGGTCACGTTTTGATCAAATCGTTTCACCGTTTAAACAAATGTATTTCTTCATGCTACAAAAATCCTTCAAACTTTAATTTTTTGAACATGGAACAGATTCAATTGTCCCAAAATACGATCAAGACATGGTTGCCTCAAATCCGAAGAAAATTAACCGACCGTTTAGAAGACGAATTAGGACTTCCTAAGAATAACCAAAAATTAGGTTTACTTGATACAATGTCGCCACAACAAATTAAAAGCAAAATGAATCATACAATGGGACGTTGGGAATCAATCATGAAATCTATGTATGGTTCTCTCTTTAAGTTAAGAAAACCGGGAAAAAATGAAACGGAATCATATATATTTAAACGCAATGAAACTTTAGCCACTATTTGTAAATGGTTAGATTTCGGATTAAAAACTTATTAAATAATAATGATCAGAGAGAGCGAAAAGAAAGGGAAAAATAATAAACATTAGAATTGAATAGTAATTTTCTTTATTTTATTTTTATTAAGTTTAATGTGAAATACTAATATAATTTTGAACTCTAGGATGAAATATGATTATCAATAAAATTCCTCTAAGGATCATAAAAGTTACACGTAAAGCAAAATAAACTTGATTATCATGCATTTGGGGACAAAGGGCATTCAATCCTCCACCATTTTTCTTATTGTACATTTGTGATAAACACTCGGTGCTTCGTTTGTTTTTAATACAAGCATAATAAATATTAGAACAACCATTAGTAAATCTAAGAACATTATTAGAACAATCGGCAGCAAGTAATGCGATAACCATTTCCCAAATGCATAAAGATTGTAGTATTTTAACATCTTTAAAAAGAAAAAAAAGTAAATAAAATCCTAAAGTCCATTTTGAAAGAATAGAATAAGTTTCCAAATTCCAAAATTCCATAGCAACATCAAAAACGATAAAAATATAAATTCCTAACACAAAGAACGACATACGATAACCAATATGTCGATTAGTCATGTGTAACAACCGACACGCATAAAATCCAAAAGGTAATAAGAGTCCAAAAACCATTTCAAGGTAGTAATATTCAGCAGAGAGACAAGATCTACCAGTACTTTGAGTTATTCTATTTTTGATAGCAGCTAGATAACAAGTATCTTTATCGGCAGTTGCTTTGCATCGTGTCAATACATTTTGGGTAGTACCACATTCTATTATAGCTCCTAAATTGAAAGTATACGAAAGAGCACTAATAAACATGGCAAAAATAACAATCAACCATTCTACTTCTTCTAGATGTTCTGGTACAAGCATCATAATTATAACTAGAGAAACAAATGTACACGGTTCTATACCCATTAAAGGATTAGGATCTTTAGATAAAGTAATGGAATAAATCCACAGAGACGTATAAAGAAAAAGTAAAATAAAATCCATTTTAATCTTCCTTTCCCTTTGTTCTTTTACATTCATGATGAATAGTATACGTTTTATTCAAATCTCAGAATAAATTACACGTTTTTCTGTTTGTAAAAGTCCCGTTAAATGTTTTTCGAGTTCAGGAAAACCAAACTGAGTTTTTTTAGTTTCTAGAGGTAATTGTCCGTATACTGCTTTATCTGCTTCATCTAAATAATAAAAACAATCACACGCATTGGTCGTATAATTGTGCATAAAAATAAAGGATTCATTTATACTATTAAAATAAAACGGTATATTTGGTACAAGAACGTGTAACATTAAAAGTCCTAATGCAAAAAGATCATGACATCCGCTCGAAACAAACATGAGATTATATCTAAAGGCTTCAGGTCCTTTATACGAATGATGGACATGCCGAAGAATAGTAGCATCTCTTTCAACTCCTTCATCATGAAATTTCGTGTACTCAAATCCTCTAATCTTAACATACTCGCCTCCAATACCGATAGTATGAGGATTAATGTTACCATGACTTTGAAAATGTTTTAAAAAAATGTACACAGTTTCATAAATTCCTTTAGCGAGATGAATGCGTTTATAACTCGTATCTAGATTAATCTGTGTTAATGGCGTAAAATTTTTTTCAATGAGTTGTGTAAGTCCCTCTACAGGTGATAGATTAAAATAAAGTAATTCTTCTACGTGTAATTGTAACTGACTGCCTTTTACATTAGACGTGAGTCGTACACAAAGGGTAACATAATCTCCGTAAGCTACATATTGATCCACTGCTAAACTAGTTGTATCAGTCGTCTCATCGGATCTTAATCTCTGAATTTCTCGCGTATTATTTTCTTCTTTGATACCCCATTGTGATCCTATGACGATAGATTCTCTTGGTGGTAGAACAGCGTATTGTTTTTGCCATTCTTCTGTCACGTACTGTTTTCGTTTGGTCTCTTCGAGAAATTTGTCGCAAACTTTGTTGATCTTGTTCTGTAATTGCATGAAAGGTATTTTGTCGATCTGAGCATGATTGTGTGAATCGATTGGGTTGGTCGACGTACCAAATGTCCCGAAAAAACCGAGAGGTGTAAGAAATGGGATCGTTGGTTCGTCCACCACCGTTTTTGACACTGTCGCTACTGTTGCCGTTGCCGTTGCCGTTACTACCGTCGTCGTCGTCATGCTTTTTAAAACAATTAAGAAATTCAGGTCTCTTGAATAATACTTCTAACGATTTCATGACTTCAGTCAATCCACTTTTTTTGTTTTTCACAATTCCTAACACATTTTGTTCCAAAGACGCTTTTGTAAAGAATCGTTCAAACACGGTCCATATTAACCGTTCATCCGGAAAAATGTTCATATTACAGAGAGGTTGAAGAATATAAGTCACTGAATATTCCACAGACGTTCCCGCAAAATGACGTCCATTACAAACCATCATACAAAGTACGATAAGAATAGCTTCTGGATATTTAATCATGTGCATGAATTCCTGTTGCCGAGACGTCGATAATCTTAAGATGACTTTATGGATTAAATGGATAAAATTACACATCCTCGTCTCCAATAGAATAAAAAGATGATGATCAAGTGATCCATCAAATAAAAACCGAATGTTATTTTCTTTAGTTTGTTTCCTTTTTTTCAGATCCGCATTATAATCGCCACGAACTTCTGGTTTAAAAAGTTCACGAAGAAATGGAAGAAATTTCAAATCAAAAATCTTAATGACCTTACCAAACGCATGATTAATTTTTGATTGATAAGAGGATGAATTCTTTTGCCTTTCTTTCATGATTTCAAGATACATGAACGGATTAAAGAAAGGCGTTTGAAGATGATGAGATACTTTAGATACCATGCAATTAAAATTGGATTCTGTATCATTCGGAATCGTTTTACAGATAAGCGTGCAAATGCGCAAAGGCATAATCAATGACATACGATTCCAAATATTACCACAACGATGCACCGCTTGGTGTCGTAAACAGACAAACGTGTTTTGCAACAATTGAATAGTTGTATCAACATCTAACCGTTTACGAACACCGTATTCGTTTAAATAAGAAAATGGAATTTGCAACAGTTCCACAGGTAAAATCTGTGGAACAAGCACATTCCATTCTTTACAATTGCAAATGCGCTCGCTTATTAAGGGATGGCGTGTTTTCCAGGGTTGTAATTTAATGTAATTAATAAGAATAAATAATGTTGTATCATTAGCTAAATCTAGTTGATCTCGAATGTAATCTTTCATATTTGCTAACATAATATCACTTATATTATAGACAGCCAGAGGACGTAAAGCCGACGAAATCATCTTAGATGAAGGCGCAGTGTTACATCCCGTATTAGTAGCAGGCGTACTACCTATGGCAATTGAGGTAGGAGCAGGTGTAACTATATTATCATCACAAGATACTTCAGAAAATGGCTGGTTTAATTCCATTTTATTTGGCAATGGAATATCTACCTATAAAATTCAATTTATATGTAACGAATGCTCTGAAAAAAATCTTACAACTTGTATTCACAATGCCCACCTTAATCCAGAGGGAATCGATTTAAACAAACATGCCGTTAAAACTATCATGGACGCCGTAGACGAAAAATCGTGGTCAAGAGAAATACTAGGTCTAGAAAAGTATTGTACAACACGAAATCCCAAATACTATACAGAAAGCGAAGTGATGACAACATTTAATGCTACATCTCATAAAGAATTATCTGTGGAAATTATTGAAAACATTGAAGTTTTAATTATAGCAGTTGACCCAGTAGTAGCCACCTCTTCTACTAGCGAAATAGGAAGTACTGTGATAGCAAGAACTAGTAACGACGATTTTATAGTAAGTCATTTATTTTTATTTTTTTAACGTATAGACAATGTTTCATAAAAACGACAATAATTAATAAGGTTTAAATCCGTCAATGGTTTTCTGATAGCGTCATTCCATTTAGGAGCTTTCGGTTCAATGAAACCAAGAGCAACACTGACAGCGTGCTCGACACGTTCAGCATCCCATAATGGCATGAGTGTAAAATAATCTTTATTCGTGGCATGTTTAATCATGTACGTTACCAAATCATTCTTGAAAGGATGATCCTCCCAAGTTTTTTCAAAAATCACTAAATCACATAATAATAAATATGTCACCATAATATGAACAACAATATTATTCCTATCAAAAGAAATACGTGCTACACGAATTAAATTGAGAAGATGTTTTAAATAGGCATTAGATTGAGACGCTAAAATAATAGCATGAATCATCCTCTCATCATCCGATTTCGGTGTAGGGAGAGGTGATGGTAATTCATAACTAGAAACAGCCACCTGCATAAAAAGTTCAGAATCTATACGAGCTAACTGAGACATGAAACTTCGATCAGTCAAAAATGTATTTAAAAACTTTTCATTCAATGTTACACCAGTAAAAAGGCGTTGAAAATATTGTGTCTCAGCCTGTAACATTTTAACACAAAATTTTTCAGCAATTTGAAAATTATCATCAGATGCTCCATATAATAAGATTTCAATTTTCTTCTTCTTTTTCTTTTTTTCCTTGATTAGATACTTGCTATGGACACATTCCATTGCGAAGAGAAAGATATGCCGTTTATGGGTTCGATCCACACAGAAATAGCCTTTTACCAACTTTTTAAAGTTTATGAAAAAATTCCAGCGTTGATGTTCAAACTTTTAAAAATACTCATTGAAAGAAACTTATCTCATGCACTTGTTGCCGAATTTTATATCTTAATGCAAACTAAAATGCAATCTTACTTTGGACATACAGATGTTCACTTCCTAGCTACATCTAAAAACGGACAACTCCAACCTGGACTCTTAACACGGGACAAATACTTTTTATTCTCATTTGGACATACATTAATAAGAAGTGGAAAATTGTATATTTGGAAAGATTTTATCACCATTTCACGAGCATTAAGAAATCGTCTGGATGCACGAACGAATATTATAGGTTCATTAATTTTAGACAAAGAAGAATACAGTGAAGATCCAAATACTACTGACCGCGAATCTACTCTTCGTAAACTCATGGCCCAATTTATAAACGCAGAAGTGATCGAACAAAAAACTTCCAAAAGCATTTCTGGAAAAAGTCACAAGAAACCTGACGATCTCATGGTCATTATTCATTTAGCTTTAGCAGCTTTAAATAAATCTGAACTTTCTACACCAATTCTCGTATTTGGTGTAGATGTTATCTATCCAACCAGTAAAATACCCATAAAATAGATTCAAACTAATTTTTGATCTTATCATGTATTTATTTAATAAAACATTCAAAGCGAAAAAGGAAAGAAAAAAAAACATGTTCAATTTAAAATGAAATAAAAATTAATTGTAATTATAATGATAAATAAAACAAGTATGAAAACGAATCAAGTTATTTGCTGCTATCCTTTTATCCTCTAATAATTGTTTCAAGCAATAGACTGCAACTGAATTAAAAAATCATACAAACGCGATTTTACATAAAATTAAAGCGAAAAGAAGAGAAAGAAAAAAACTGAAATATATTTTTTAGAAACCAATACACAAAAAACTAATAATTCGTTCAAAAATCATTTTAATACAATCCCTGTTTTCAATTACAAAAAAAAAATCATTTGATACAATTAATCAATTTTTAAAATTAAAAAATTGATTCGTTCGTTCGTTCAGTACCTGATTTTAGATTCAATTTTAAAATAAAATCTCACATTTAAACCATATAAATCATGAAAAGCACTGCAAACTTCATTTTCGGTCCAATTATGAAAGTTAGATAGACACTAATTTTAGATTCAATTTTAAAAATGAAATCAACACCAAAAAAAAAGCACAAAAAATCATTTAAATCATGAAAAGCACTACAGTCCCTAATTTTAGATCCATTCCTGAAAATCGTTTCCTCACCTGAAAAACAAGAAAAAAAGCAAAAAATCATGAAAATCGTTTCTTACCTGATTTTTAGATCCATTCCTGAAAATCGTTTCCTCACCTGAAAAACAAGAAAAAAAGCAAAAAATCATGAAAATCGTTTCT
>JAOBAY020092361.1:0-10018 GCA_025331085.2 Zoanthus sociatus | reverse complement strand
CATTATTTAGAGAATTTCATAACCTTTCCAACGGTGTATAGGTTGAAGGGTGTGTGACGTAAAACAAAGAAGATATAGGTATTAAACTGAAAACACTGCTTAGACCGTATTGTAACCTTCACCCAAAATTTATATTTCGAATTTACAATTGTATAATCCAGATTGTACGATTCTTCACATATTTCACTGATTCCAGAAACATTTTGTTAACAAAAAAACAAATTAATAGCACACTCATTGTTTTCAAAAGGGTAAATTAATTTTAGAGCTAGGAAGTCTTAAGAGAACAGTTTTAGTTTGCTGTTGATGTTACTTCAAAGTAGCTGCGACTTCTTCCTAGTCCTCAAACTCGCAGGATCTCGATTGACTTTGAAGCATTTTTCAAGAAACAGAACTTTTCAGAATTTGCACAATCCTAGGAAAATCTTGTTTATTCAAATCGTTTAGTACATTTTTTTCTAACTAATGCACAATAATTTCTTTTTACTTTTGCTGCTTGGCCAAATTTTTGACCTAAATTCCGTTGACACCTGTAACAGTTTTCATTACTATGGTTTGCATTACCGAGGAACTTTCAACAGCAGCGTTCATACCTGTGGGTTTGGGCTTTTGACAGGAGGTTTCCGTTCAGAAGTAAGTGGCACTGCTTGTTGTTGAAAAAGCTGATCTTTCGGGTAAACGTGTCCGGTTTGTTGTCCTTGCTGCATCTGAAGCAGAAGCTGTTGTTGCAATAACTGTTGTTGGGGATTAGAGATTGACATCATTCCTCCCTGGAGTTGCTGCTGAAGGATCTGAATTTGCTGCCAGTACTAAAAACAAGGAACAAAGTTCAGTTATGGAAAGAGTTCTAAAATACATTTCCGCCACAATGTTTTATAATAGTAGGTTGCAAAGAAAGTAGCAACTCGATTAGAGATGATTACCTTCGACCAAAACATGCTGAAATTGAGCCCATCATCTATGCAATAAAATCAACTTAGATAAAACTGTTATTGCGACTAGAAATTGCAGATTTAAGGTAATTTATGCTATAACTGGGTTCAAGGAAACAGTGGATCAGATGGCAAAGGCGAATGGAGTTACATGGTACGGGCATGTGTTGAGGAGGGAAGATGGGTATGTTTTGAAAAAAGCGGTGAGTTTGAAGTGAAGGGCAAGAGGAAGCGAGGACGACCAAAGAAGATGTGGACGACGCAAGTGGAGAAGAAGAGCAAGAAAGGATGCCATGAAGGTAGGAGTTCAAGAGATTGCAACCAAAGTGGGGTAGATCCAGCCACTCCCGTTTACGTGGATAAACCCGGATCAAAATTGGAATTGATGGATAACAATTTACAAGAGAGCAAGGGTGTTGGTTTGGAGAAAAAGGATGCCATCAATCAAGGAAGATGGAGATAGGAGTTCAAGAGATTGCTACCAAAGTGGGGTAAGTCTGGCCACCCCTGTTTACTGGGATAAACCCGGATCAAAATTTGATTGATTGATGAACAGTAGAAAAGAAGGAAAGGATTAATGTTTCAAAAGTCCTGTTCTGAGATGCCAGAAGAATAACAGCAAATTACATCTTAACACATCGTTAACTGTACACAAACTTTTTAAAAACACAAACCACAGAAGTAGCTGGGCTGTAGCCCTTGGACTTTACAATTCCTACCTGAATCATCTGCTGTTGTAGCATTTGTGCCTGGCGTTGAAGAGTGATAAGACTCTGTCCAACAGCAGTATTCTGACCTTGGCTCTGTTGTAACTGCTGATGCAATGCCTGATATTGCTGCATGTATATGGCTTGCTGCTGCTGCATCAAAGAGAATTGATGTCCAAGACCCACTAGTTGCTGCTGTGCAAGCTGTTGCTGAGGTTGTGAATTTGGTAGCATCACTTGACTGACACTTTTACCAGACTGAGGCTGTGAACTTCGTGACTGTGGTTGATTTACAATGCTTTCCTCTCCACGTTTCTCTTTCAAAGTAACAGCTAATTCTTTCTTTGCTGTATCATTTTCAATTTCTTTTTCATTGCTCTTAAGAGAACGTTCCTGCTCTGGTTTTTGTGGTTTGTCATCGCCAGAACCACTATGGCATTGTTGGTTGGCTTCAGGAATATTGGTCAACACTTTCTCTTCTGCCCTGTTATCGTCACATGTGTACATCTCATCAGCAGACACGTTTGGTTTATCTTCTAACACTGCTGCGTTTTTTTCTTTCTCTACGCATTGTTCTTTCTTTTCCTTTTCGTCCTCCGTGGCATTTGGTGTTTCTTTCTTTGCTGTGGACAAATGTTCTTCTACGCTTTGATTGCTAATATCTTCCTCACTAACCTTTTTTGTATCTTGGCAGTTATCACTTTCTTTACAACTAACTGCTTGCAAGTCAGTTTTTTCACTCTTAATTGGCTCCACATTGAAACTTTCACCGCGAAAATCATCTTTGGAGTGTACTAAATGTACCATTCCTTGTTCTGTTTTTTGTAAATTCTCTGTCACCTTTTCTATTTTTTCTTTTTCAGTTGGCAAAGCCGTGCTACTGCTAGTAACTTCTTTGTTATTTGCTGATGAAGCCTTATCACTGTTCTCGGTCACTGTTTCTGTAACATCTGCAATGTCTTTCACAGATTCATTTTCAGTTGCCTTCGAAGTTGTAACTGTTTGGGGAACAATCTGTGGGTCAGACGATGTCTTTCGCTGTTGCTGCTGTTGTTGCAAAAGCAATTGTTGCTGTTGCTGCAACTGCATTTGATATAGTTGCTGTTGTTTCGTGGGATCCAGCCCATAAAGGGCAACCTGGCTTTGTTGTAATCCCGATGGAAACCCAGTGGCTGGTGGTCTTATTGCAAATCTCTGATGTGGCAAATCTAGCACTGACCCTTGCTGTGGGCCAATGTGTCCTCCTTGCCTCTGTTGAAACTCTTGCAACACCTTGTCGTACTGCAGCGTTTGCTGTCCCAACCCCTGACGCTGTGCAAGTCTTCTTTGATATTCCAACATCATTTGTTGCTGCATGAGCTCAGGAAATTGCGGTCTTAATTGGGATAATTGCTGTCCTGTCTGAGGATTTGAGGGGTCAATGGTACCAGGCATCAGACCTTGTGCTAACTGCTGTTGAAGAAGTTGTGACTGAAGTTGCTGCTGCTTCTGAGCTTGACGTTGTTTATATAAGAACCGTAATCGCTCTTGATGCTCTTCTTCACTGTCAATCTCTGGCATATCCTTCGGACTTACAAACTGGGGAGCCCTTGGCCTAGCGAACTGTGCAGTCTGGTGGGAAGGTGTATATGCTGGGGGTGCAGAAGCTGGTAAAACGGTTGTTGGTACTGAAGCGCTTCCACCTTGCTGTTGTTGCTGCTGAAGAAGCTGGTGCTGCTGCATCTGCAGCTGGTAAACTTGTTGTTGTTGTTGCTGCATCCTCAACAACTGTTCACGGTGTTGTTGCTGAATCAACTCAATTTGCTGGGGGTCGTCATGGGGTAGATTTTGTAATGATGGAATGATCGGCTGTTGCACCGGCACTTGCGCTGACTGTGAAAGTACTGGAGGAGGAGGAGGCAGAGGAGGCGGTGGCGGTGGTGGTATGGTTGTAGGGCCTTGCAGTGCTGGATGTGGGGGATTAGACTGAGGTTGCATTATCCTAGATGGAATCTGTGGCATTGCCTGCTGTGGTACTGAAATCCCAGGATGCTGGGCTTCAGACTGTGGTAGATGTTGAAGGGATTGTGGCTGATTTGGCTGTGAGCCTGCAATCGGTTGCTGGATCTTAGAAAGGGCTTCTTGTTGTGTCGCATTTGACCACATGCTACTCATGCTAGATGAATTTGTTTGTGGCATGTGACCATCTGAATGTTGGAAACCCTGTAACTGTCCTTGGGATTGTTGCTGTGGTAACGGTTCCCCTCTAACTTGCGAAGGTATTGATGTCGGACCATGCTGCCAGTGAGACAATGGCTGACCTTGTGGTAAATTAGATTCTTCCACCCTCTGATTTTGAGGAAGTTCTATCTCTACGTTATGATGGGGAGGTTGGAAGGATACTCTGTTGTCCATGGCTCCTGATTGTTCTGGGTTACACTGTCGTTCTTTCAACGGGTTTTGATGTTGAAATACATCATGCTGAGAGCCTTGAGTTATACTTGGTACATTAACAGGCTGCTGCTGTTGCTGACCCAGTTCAAATTGGTTCTGCGGCCAACTTTGTTGCTGTGGTTGCTGGAAGTGTTCCTGTGTATTACAAGCTTGCTGTGGTTTAGATGTGTTGGAGTGAAAGGACTCCTCGTGTTGCTGTGCAGACTCTACCCAGGGTTGATTCTGCTCTGGAGGCTTTTGCTGCCATGATCTCTGATGGACCAGCTCTGACTGAGAATCTTTTCCCAACTGAGAAGGAAGAACTTGTTCCTTACACTGGTTGGGAGGTTGAAGCGCAAATGAAGTTTGTTGTTGTTGCTGAGTCCATAAAGCATCTGTGGAAAAATCTTTCCCCTTCTCTGACCAACTACTTAGAGATCCCCTTTGTTGTTGTTGCTGTGACAGTTGTTGTGATTGTTGTTGAATAGGAGGATCTTCACTAAGTCCAAGAGCTCCACTACTCATTGGGTTCGGCGGTGGATGCAAGTCTGTCAACTGGTCCATCTGAAGATCAGGCCTCAAAATCAATCTCTTATCATTATTCTCTAATGATTGGTTTCCAGTATCTCTTGAAGGAATAAGGTTTTGCTCACCCATTTGCTGTTCAAACACAGGTTCGTTAAAACTGACATTACCGCCTGTTCTGTGACTGGTAGCATTAACTTGCATTCTTGTATCCCCTTCTTGCAAGACTGTTAACACTGTTCCTTCTTGTGTCGAGTTTTCGCGACTTGTGTTGCTGGGTTCACCCAACGTGCTAGCCGGTTGAACACTTGGCAAAGAAGGTCTTCGTGTTGCCTTTTTAGCAGTTACTTTTTTCTTGGTTTCTTCAGACAATGGCTTAGCTTTTGTCTGCTGTGTTCGTCGGAGCTCCTGCCTCATGAGAATGTTTTCCTGTTGATGCTGTTGTGTTTGGCGTTGATTTTCAAGTTGTCGTTTCTGCTGTAAGAGTTTCCACTGACGTTCCTTTTCTTGTTGAACTCTTAGTCGTTCTTTCCGCAATTCTTTTTCTCTTTCCTTTTCTTCTTTTGTTTTAGTTGTTTTACCAGCTGCTTTCCTCCCTCGTCCACCCTTGTCTGAGCCACCATCAGAAACAGAGGTAACTGATACCCGCGGGGCAGGTGCAGCCACCGAAGGACCACATTTGCCAGAAAATGTGGGAGTTGTTGGAGTTACAGGAGTCACTGGGGTCATTGGAGTCAGTGGCGATGCAGGAATAGCAACAGGACTAGGAGTCGGTGGTGCACTGGAAGAAATGCACACAGAGTTCCTAAAATCAGAATGAGGTGTAGGAGGACTAGGAACTGACATATCATTTGTTGTGGGTGCAATTTCAGGATGAGATTGATTAGAACACTCATTTTCAGGAGCCTGTTGCTGTACTTGACTGTCAAGCTGTGGTTGTTGATTAATATCTTGCATCCTTTCTTCTTGCTGTTGCTCCTCTGCTTTTCGCTGTTCTTTCTCCTTCTCCTTTTTTTCTTTTTCCCTTTTCTCTGCCTCAGCTGCCAGCTATAAAACAAATTAAAAGTCAGCCTTTAAATCAAATACAATTAAACAATGTAAAATGTGCGGTAAACTTGGTAAAGAAGTTACATACCCTCTTTCCTTGGTCCTTCAACTTTACACGATTGTCTCTTGCCTTCAGCTAAAAAAACGGGGAAAATTTTTTTTAGAGCTAAGGAAAGAAATTGGATTAAAAACACAAGAACCTTGAGTTTAATATGGTAACCACAATGTGTTTTAAGGCCACATGTATGAACTGCCACCATGTTAGCCTAGTTGGCAAGGTGCCAGTATATCGTGCGGGAAGCTTGGGTTCGATTCCCAGCCAGACGATTGAGTAGAAGGTGTTGCTTTTTCTCTAACACCTGCAAACGTTTAAACCTTCATGTCTTCTCTGATAAGGACATTAAACAGTAGGCCCAGTCTTTCGTCATTATAGGGGGGCCTTAAAGAATCCACGCACTTGTCAAAAAGAGCAGGGTAGTGATAATGGCATTGTGGTCTGTATTTTTCAATGAGGGCAGTTACGGTTGTTTCAAATACATATGTGAGCCGCTGTTGCAGACTATCTAAGAACCTCAACTCTTAAAACTCTATATTCATTGTAAAGTGCTTAGGGCCTTAAAATAAGCACTAATATAAAAATTGTTTTATTATTTTAATTACTATTATTATTATTACTATCACAATTATTATCATTATTATTATTATTATTATTATTATTATTAATATTATCATTAAAATTTTTATAATCAATATTCTCAATTAATCTCAGATTCCAATCTGGCAACATTTATACGATAACAGTAACTGTTTTGTATTTTTTCAGCAATATTCTTATGTCTGTTCATATATATATCTATATATAAGATATCACATGTTTATCACTTTATGTATAATCCTTGGTATTCCCAGGAGGTATGCCCTTTGAAGTAACTTTTGACCATTGTATGTCAATTTCCATTATCCTTAAGTCAATCTTGTTAGCTGCTGGCCCCAACGATCCCATCACAACTGGTACAATTGAACATTTTTTCAATTTTCATAACTGCACAAATTCGTCCTTCAGCTGATTATGATTGTTCAATTTTTCCTTTTCCTTCTCTTGAATTCTGGTATCAAATAGGTACGATGGATCAATGATAACAACTTTCCTGTTTGCCTAAACAAACACTACAATATTAATATCCGGCCTGTTATGTTCCAACCTTTTGCTCATCTCAAATGAAAAATCCTTTAAAATTTTGCACTCATTCGATACAAGGACATTCCCAGGATTATGACTATACCAGATTTTACCACGCTCAAGTATCCATTTTTCACACATTTTCCAGTATATACGTTTTGCCACTTGGTCATGTCTCCATCTTGTATATTCATTTAGTCCTAGTCAGGACATTCGTTTAAAATATGAGCAATGGTTTTCCACACATTCGACACACTGATGAAATATCATTCTTGTATACGTTCTTTAGGATGCAATAATTATTAAGCTCTGTTTCCTTCTTCAAACTTCCCTTTTCAACCAATCCCATGTCCTGTGTCCCCTCAATTCATCCATCGCCTTTTCAAACTATTATTATTATTATTATTATTATTATTATTATTATTGTTATTATTATTATTATTACTATTATTGCTATTATTATTGTTATTACTGTTATTGTTTTTATTATTATCATTGATATTGTTATTATTCTTACTATATACAAACACTGGAAACAATGACTGCTGAGGCTTACCCTGTAAGGTTCTCTCTGTTCCACGGAAAGTTTCCTCCACAGACGCGCAATAGCACGGTAACGATTTGTCCACTCTGAAAGAAGTTGTAAGATGAACTTATTCAAAACTTTGAAATCAAAAGGCAAAGTGCATTTTTGTATAGTTATTCTCAAAAAAGTTGATAATTTGCTCTTTATTTCTTAAAACGGCAATTATAATGTGTTTAAAACAAGGATTTAAAAGTCGGTCTGACAATTTTGAATACGTTAATATGATTATCAAACCGAGAAACGAAAACATTGTGATCTTAGCTTTATCCAAGTTTGGATCAAAACGCGAGTTGGGTTTCAACAATATTTCAACTTTATCTAAGTTCAAAGAAGATAATTACAAGTGCTCGTATTTATACTTTTAAATTAAGCCTCCAGAGTCCTTAAACTATTTTAAGTTTAAAGTATAAATAACTAAGCTTGTAAATCTCTTCGTTGACATAATTATGATATGAATAAAGTCAAAATATTGTTGAAACCAGATTCTATTTCTTTTCTTGTTTTCATAATCATAACAATAAGAATTTAGGGTTAGTGATAAAATCTCAAGGGTCAAGCAGAAACGTAACATAATCCAGTAGCGAACACCATAATAATAAGTCTTGGCTTTACGTATAAATCTACGTACTAGCAAATTAAGAGCTACTGTTATTTTTCTAACTCATAGAAAATACTAACCTGGATACTCAACGCTTAGATTAGGATGTTCTATGTTGGCATACAAAACTGGCGAAATGGTTGCCATGGAGCCAAGTTTCTCGTCATCATGCCACTTTTGTTGCTGTTTCTGAGGGTCAACTCTGGGGCTTGGAGGTCTTCTTCTCTCCTTTGGCAGGTCATCAGTCAAGCCAAACTCATCGTGCATAGGAGCGAACATCCCAGGAGGGCCTTCGTGCCCAAAGGAAAACTGCTGGTGTTGATGTGCTCCAACACCTGTGTTGGGATACCCATCCAAACCATGTATTTGCTGGCTAGTCGGCCTACCACCTGTAAAATGTGAATTTTCATGCCCAGCAAGGACTCCATAACCTTGGATTGGTCTCTGGGGTGTTCCTTCAAGCTGCCCAGATCGGTTAGTTCCTGTTGCATAATTCTGATGCTGGCTCCCCTGGTGGTATGGGGCCATTGCTGGTTGCCCTGAAGCATAACTAACAGGGTTGGACATGGTCTGTTCTGAAGATGTGCCACGATTGTTCACCTGCTGAGCTTGATGCCCTGAGATGAATGGATCCTGTCTGCCACTCATGGCTGTTGCCGCGACGCTGGTATCTCTGTGATTTAGTTCAATCTCCAGCCCAGCAAAGATTTCTTCCACTTCTTGACCATCCACGTGTGGCAAAGTATCAGTTGGACTACATAGAAGGTCCAGTACGTTACTTTGCTGTTGACGTTGTGTCTGGGGTGCATTCCAAGAGGATGCAGATGAAGCAGGATGTTCTTGACCAACGTGAGACTGAGATATTTGACCAACTGTTTCCGAGTGTGGATGACTGGTTTTGCGAACTGGCGCATTAATTGCTAAATAAAAAACAATTAAATGAGATTAAAGTCATTTCAAAAAAATGAACAAAAACCTAGCCATAATTAAATCCAAACTACTGCGAACTTCAAGAACACATAAAAACAAGACAACACTTATGACAAATGAAAAACGAAATACATATAAAAACCTGCCTAAAATAAAAAAACCAAAACAGATCACTTCTTTCTCTGCAAATCTTTAATATTGAAATCGATGTTAATTTTGATATCATGTCCTTAAATAAACAAAAATGTCTCACAGTAAATGAATATAATCCAAGCCACAGCTAGCACCTAATTCTTATTAGTATTATGTTTGTGTTTGAAAAACAAAAAAAATTCACTACAAAATTGATAGCTCATTTCGGCCAAACCACAGAAACGAAACATGGAGCTTTGTGAAATTTTTTCTTAATAACACTGAGCTACATTACTTAACAGTCAAACTACCTTTACTTTTTACTGTGGACATTTACGTATAAATTTTCAATTGAGGCATAGTTAAACAACATTTTTTACAACATTCTTGGGGCAACCAAGAATTAATAGTTAAGGTGTCCTTTGGACGACTGCAACTAATTTTTATATTTTTTTTCTTATGAAGATTTTAGGAAATGAATCTGTGTCTCATTGCTGCGAATTTCGTTCCAATTTGACATCACCTGTAAGTGTCATGGGATGCAATTCAATATTCCAATTTGACAGTGCTGTAGGTTCTATTTTCTTAATTTTTAATTTGCTGCTTTAAGTCGTATTCTCAGTATCAGCAGCAGCAGCAGCAGCAGCAGAAGCAGTAGTAGTAGTAGTAGTAGTAGTAGTAGTAGCAGCAGCAGCAGTAGTACTAGTAGCAGTAGTAGTAGTACTAGTAGTAGTAGCAGTAGTAGCAGTAGTATTAGTAACAGTAGTAGTGCTAGTAGTAATGGCGATAGTAATAGTAGTAACAATAATAGTAGTGCTAGTAGTAATAGTAGTAGTAGTGGCGGTAGTAATAGTAGTAGTAATAGTAGTAGTAATAGTAGTAGTAGTAGTAGTAGTAGTAGTAGCAGTAGTAGCAGTAGTATTAGTAACAGTAGTAGTGCTAGTAGTAATGGCGATAGTAATAGTAGTA
>JAOBAY020092351.1:0-10019 GCA_025331085.2 Zoanthus sociatus | reverse complement strand
ATTAATGAGATAACTGAACAATCCTTTTTCCAATAAAAACTTTGCACAATATAAACTATTAACAAAAATAAGCAAAAAAATACAAAAGTCATGACGTCATGATGACTTACTATCCAATTACCTTACAAAAGCATTGAACATTAGATCATGCCATGGTTAACTATTTTGTCGAGTATCAGCCTCCTAGATTAATTAAGAAAAAAGTGACTGTGTGGGAGGGAAGGGAGCTGACTGATTGAGATCACTCGGGCTAGATATAGATAGGGTTAACTCTATATGGCTTGTAGCCAGGCATGTTAAAAATTAAGTAAAAAAGGATAAAATGTTGACACTGGCTGACAAATGTTTTTAGAAAACGGACGTTTCGACTGAAAACTGTAGCCTTTTTCAGCAAAAGATGGATTGTGCAAAACGGCGTCCTACTTAAATACATACAAAAGATAAAAAATTAAATCTCTAAGGCCCGTTACTAAGGGATTATTTGTAAAAAAATAATGTATGGCATGTGATACTAAAAATGTTATAAGTGTATGACGCTGTGATTGATTGTGTGTGTGACAAAATGTATGCAAGTACGAAATGGCATTCTATTTTAAGTATAATTTATATAAAAAATGAAATTAAACTAAATTTCAAAAGACTATGTTCAAAAGTTCTAAAAACCCTAAAGAATTTACTAAGTTACTAATGTGATTATGTTAGTATGTGATAAAATATGTATGAAATGTGTGAACAAAAATATGTGAACAGAAATAGAATAAATATGACATGTGTAACAAAACGTCTAAAAGTTCCTAATATTTTTATATGCGTTAGGCAGCGATACGTGTTCGTTGATGGCATTGTCATCTCGCATGGAATACCAAGCTTCAAAGACTTCTAATATCAATCTCTGTCTCCACGCCGATGATCTGTCTACAATTCTGACATTCTCTAAATCTCTTTGATGGCTGTTGAGTATGTGATGTTTGGCCAACAGGGAGTTGTTGTCTAGTGCAGCAATAGTTTTTGAATGTTCTTTCACGCGTGTTTTTAGCGCACGTGATGTCTGATCATTATAAACAGAATCACAATCTTTATATTTAATCTTATATATAACTTCTTTAGAATCTCTTTTTCTCGATCTTGTCTTTCAGATTTTTTAGTATATTGTAGAGTGGATCGGCTTATGGGCCGCCTCCATATTAAAACTCCGAAAGGCTTTTGGGATTCTCTCTGAAAAACATTTAGCATAAGGTAGGATAACTAGGCCACATTAATCGTTATCAATCACTTCTTGTCGTCTACATGGTTTACAGCAATTATGAATAAAATTTGCAGGGTGATTAGTAGCAGTTGTATTCTTAAATTCTCTCCACTTAAGCTCAAACTTCTCGATGAACACGTTTGACAGATATTCTTTTTGATCTTCAGTGGTTTGGTTTGTTTGATCAGATATCATTTTCTCACTACCAAATGTCTTATTTTGTATGTGTTAGGTAAGGAGAGGCCGGGTGTTGATAACTGACTGAGACCCTAAGGGCTAATTTGGGCCTTCTGGAGGCACCACTCTGGCTTATGAGATGCAAAAGGAATTGCATTGATTCCAGAGTATTTTCTATTAAAATTTCATGTATAGAAATCTACAATATACAAAAGATAAGATAATTCTTAAAGTCTCCAACCTAATTTTGTTTGCAGTTATCATCTTTTTGCGACAAATTTGGCCGTCGAAGCTTCAAAGGAGTTCTTCAAAGGAATTCGTGAAGCGGTCGGAGATGAAAAGTTTGCCAAGTTTTTGAACTTGAAGTCTGATCGCTCATTGGCCCTCGTTATTGATGTTACTGGAAGCATGAGCGGTACGTGATTATCTTGTTAACTAAGCTTTTCTCATCTTCAATAGGCCTGTTCGTGTGTAACATATACATTGCCTGTTTAATAACTTTCCTTGTACAATAAGTCCCGGTTACCTTAAAAAAAACTATACCCACTTTTCTTTCAATCGCCCTCCTCTGTCCAATAGGACTCCACGTCTCGAAAACCTCTTCGTCCTGCAGTTTTTAAGGATTTTCTTTCAAAACCAGCTAGGGAAAAATCCTTTAATTAAACTTTGGATAGTGCTCCTTTTCCTTAAATCCTAGGTAGAAAACTACTATTCCACCCTTAGCTAATTAGCGCACTGGCTACTTACAAATAATGGAAAACTTGAAATCTAACCAACTTTTGTTTTGAAAAAAAATGCCGTACTCAATAGTATTAGTTTGTATATATTTTGTACGTACTTCACTATTTAACAATTACCTCGAGGACGAATGTACTACGAGTCAATAGCCCGTGAGGCCGTAGGCCGAATGAGCTATTCAAACTCGTAGTCCATGAGGCCGAGAGATCTAATTATTTTAGTATAAACCTACTAATCGGTCAAAAAAGGATGTATAAATTAAATTATTGATGAAATCCTCTGACATTATAGCAAAACTAGACTCATTACTATATCGATCCACCATCTTTTCTCTACTAGTAGGCTATCACAAATAAACCTGTAGTAAAGTAGCCAATCAGAATGCAGGAAGCACGTTAGACCGTTAGTAGGTTTATACTAATAATCTGTATCCTAGCTTAATGTTTGAAAATTTAATTAAAAAAAAGATCCTTTGCAAGTCAAGTGCCGAACGGAGCCGTTGCTTATCTTGGGTCTCGATAGTGTTAAGCGGATAAGGTGAGCTCCCAGCAGACACTGGTACTCATTTTGCCTAGAAAGAAGGAAAGCTGAGTTAGCTTAGAAGAAAAAAGGTTGCACGAATATTCAAATTTCTGCAGAACCGTGATCAAAATGAGGACACTGTGGTTGGAAGGCAGAGACCTTAAAAAGTACGCCAACCACGCCACACCTTTCCTATAATGAAAAACGCCATCGTTAAAATGAAGGTTGTAATTAAGCCATTCGATGAATTGTATAAATTTTAAATACGTCGTGTTGACTTCTTCAATTATTATGTTTTAATTGTATAAGCAATTTGTTGGATACCGTGGAAATTACCACTTGTCCCTTGCTTGTATACCGAAAATAATATTAATGACAATAATAATAATAATAATAATGATAATAATAATAATATTTAACGAGGGAGCCTAAACTCGTAGAGATTTTCAATTGGGCCCTCCAATAAAAAGAGAAAAATAAGAAATATACAAACATAAAGCTAACATTTACCAGATGTATTATTCAGTAAAGTAAGATAAATGAATAAAATAAATAAAAATAAAAAAATATATAAATAAATTTATATAATACCCCTTGGTCTTCATTTAAAGATGGTTCTAGATATCACGTTTCGAAGTTTAACATCTAATTAATAATACACAGTTCTTTCCCCCAATTTGTATTTACACGAGATAACACAGGTCGTTATTCTTATACCCCCAATACTATAGCACCATAATCAATTAGGGGGCCACTAGATTATTATACAAAGTCATCCTAGCATGCATTGGTACTAAATGTCTAATTAAACCAGTTCTCAGGTTATTTTATACGTAAATTATCAATATGATCATGCAACATCATGTTCTCATGGATTATAATTTGTAGATATTTAAAAGTGTCTGTTCTGTCTCTAACAAATTCACCATCATAAACTTCAACAGAACGAATACTGTTGAATTTTTTTGTATTTCCAAGTACTTCCATAGGTCATAAATTTACACTTTGGATTTTTAATGTCAGTAGATTCCTCTGAAACCATTGACAGATAACGGCCAAATCAGCATTTAGTTGATGTTCCAAAACAAAGGAACAAAACAAAACTGTGTTATCAGCATAGAGAACAATGTCTCTTTGAACGGGACATTTGTCAGATCTTTAACGTAGATTAAAAACAGTAGGGGTCCCAAAACACTTCCTTGGGAAACCCCGGAGCAGAAGCATATAACGCACAGCCAATGGATGTTACTTTGTTTCTGTTGTGTAGGTGCGAGTTAGACCATTCTAAATAGTTCTCGTTGAAGACCTACAGACCCCAGTCTTTGGTAAAATTTATAGAGGATATTACACGGTGGCGCGAACATGTGAAGTTTATTCTTTGAGTGGTAAAAATATTTCACGATTGAGCGCAGTCAACGGGTTAATTCTTTTGCAGTTTATTATTATGCCATCAAAATAACAAAATTATTTACAGAGTTCTTTTATGCTAATGGCGAGGTTGACCATAGGAAACCGCAAGGCTTATACAAGATGGTCCCCTCATGTAAATTAAGGAATAATTATACACTGTACAAGGGATAGAAGCATGGATGGCTACTACAAATATATGTCATTCAAGAAAAAGACAAAAACGAAAAACGAAAATAGTAATAATAATAAATGAATAAATAAATAAATAAATAAATAAATAAATACATATATAAATAAATGCAGACGAAGTTTTACTGGTTTTTAGAAAGAAATGTAAAACGTTTTCTTGTAAATGAAGACAATGTATTTGAAAATTGAATATCAGTTGGCAAAGAGTTGAATATTTTTGGCCCCTGATAGGAAATGGAAATTTTTTTAATTATTTGTTCTGAGCTTAGGTATGTGAAATTGTTTTGAGGTTCGTGTGTAATAGCGATTTAATTGATTATTCAGTGAGAACATAGAGGTAAAGGCTTGAGGGAGTAAATTATTTTTGACCTGGAATAAAATTTTACTAATATGAAATCGATATATACAGTTAAATTTGAGGATCTGGAGATCCTTGAATATTGGGTCAGTGTGCGCATCGAACGGTTTACTGGCAACAATACGAACAGCTTTTTTCTGGAGTACAGTTAAACGATTCAAATTTGTTGGATACGTAGAACCCCACACACTTACACAATATTGTATATAAGGATATACGAGAGCATAATAGAGAGTCTTAAGAGCCTTTTGAGGAAGGCAAAAACTTGCTTTGTACATAATGCCAATTGCTTTGGAGACTTTTCTTGTAATATTATTTATATGCGGTATCCAAGTTAAATGTTCATCCAACACAACACCTAGGAAAACAGATTCTCTTACCTGATGAATTTCTTGATTACTCAAGCAAATTCTTATATCTAGGGTTTGCCTTTTCTGTCTTGGCCGAAAGATCATAAAATTTGATTTTTTAATATTAACCGATACTAGTAGTTTGTTTGCTCTAAACCAATCGGTTAAATTATTCAATTCAGTATTGACAGTCAGAGATAAATATTCTAAGTTACTATGAGAAAAATATTAATTTGTATCATCAGCAAACAATATGAAATCTAAAGTTTTTGAAACATTACTAAGGTCATTAATATAGACAAGAAACAGAAGAGGGCCAAGTATATTATCTATATTAATATATGGCTTTCAGTTCTTCATTTGCTATATATTATATAGATTCTACAAGCTACATTTCCACGTTGAATAAACTCAGCTTCTACATGGTTAAAATCAACTGGGTATGGCCCATACTTAGTCCAGCCAGTGAAGTGTGCATCCATAAATGTTTCAGTTAATTACAGCATCAATTACAACATTTTTAACCAAAAACTTCAAGTGTCAGCACTGCATTTCCTTTATACTACTGTATGGTTTAGTACTGTTGTTGTTGCAAGTTAATCTTATATATTATTGAGGGTCCCCTAAATAGATAGATACCTCTTAGAACTGAAAACAGTTTCACGCATACAGTAAGTAATCGGCCTTTTCGCACGCATCACAAAAATTTTGAAACACATCTTCACATTCACATAAAGAAGCAACTAATCTCATTTTACGTAAAACTGTAAAAGATAAATTATGGTTGACGTAATAATAATAATAATTTATAATAATAATAAATTTATTCACGTTTCACAAAACACACGAAAACAATCATTACGAAAATGTATTTAAGAACAGACCATTAGAAAAGTGATGGGAGGGTGGGGTAAAAGCAAAAGAATATATATATATATATATGCCCAGGAAAAAATGAGGAAAAAAAAATTTCCCAGATATATGGTGCGAAAAAAAAATCCCAAGGAAGATGGGTGCAGCCGCAGGTAGAAATAATACAAAGACAACGTGAATATTAAGTCATCTATTTATCAATGGAGTGTTTAAACTTGGACTGTAAATTTCACTTAATGAAAAGAAAAAATATTTCCAGTCATCGGATGGGAAAAAACATATTATCTTGTTGGTGTACAAAAAAAATATATTGCCTCTCAGAAAGTCCCCACCCCACCCACCACTTTTCTAATGGTCCGTCCCTTAATGTGATGTGACATATTGGTTAGCCTAGTTAGTAAGGAGCCAGTCTGCTGTGCGGGAGGCTCAGGTTCGATTTCCGGCCGGACCAACTCTCAGGTTCTTAAAATAATTGAGGAGAAGGTGCTGCCTTTGTTATAACATCAATAAATGGTTAGACCTTCGAGTCTTCTCGGATAAGGACATTAAACTGTAGGCCCAGTCTCTCGATGTCTCTGTCAATGGACTTAAAAGAACCCACACACTTCTCACAAAGAGTAGGGTGGCGATCCTGGTGTTGTGGTCTGTCTCTTCAACTGAGGGCATTTCTTATCGGCTGCCAAATTGCGCCATAACATGCGAGCTGTTCAAGTGGACTTTCTAAAACCCTTAACTGTTAAAACCTGTATTTATTTGTAAAGCACTTAGAGCTATAGGATAAGTGCTATATAAATATTTAATTAATTTATTTATCATAACAGAGTAATTTCTTAAACGATTTTGTAATGACTGCTACTTTTCCGCATATCTCCGCTAACTTCCAGCTGGCAAAAAATAAAATTAATGTTAAAATAGCCAATTACCAGCTCTAATAGATTTAAACCACCCTGATACTGTAAACAAAGAAAAATAAATGGTAGAAAACCCACCTGTGACTTGGCAAACTCCACTACATTGTAGCTTACATTGTTCAACATTGCCAGGGAATAGTTAGATAATCCCGAGTCAGGGTTTCGCCACAACTGATCCTGTTTTAAATATTTAAAATTATTCTCAAACTATTATTACTAGGCAAAACATACATATCTTGTAACAACATGAACACTCAAACAGGTACTTAAAAAGAAATGTACATAGTATTATCTATTGTGTTCACTGAATTAAGGAAAACGAGGTTAAGCAGGAACCGTGCAGCACTTTTTTGATTGGGACCGTTAGCTCACTCATATAGGGATAACCAAGGAAGAGCCGTTTGGCAGTTCGTGCGAGTGTGTAGGAAAGTCCCGAGGTATGCTCCCCTGGAATATTTTGAAATTTTGAGCCTCTGAAATTGCTAAAAACACTCTACTTTTTTTTATTTTTTTCCCGTTTGTTTCTATTTTTTTTTGCAAAAAAATAAAGATGTTAAGACTTAGCTTCTTTATGTTAAGTTCACTTCTTTACTTTAAGCTTTACAGCCATGGGAATATGATTATATCATCTTAATAACAGCTTCCATACAGTTACTTTTTTATAAGAAATTGATAGTACTGTAACATTTTTTTATTATACATGATTGAAAATACAATGAATTCAAACATTTTAGGAAAAATTATTGGGATGGCTAAAGCCCTCTAACTACCCCCGCTACGCGGTCCCTGTTAACACGGTTTGGTCGTGTAAAACATAGGGATGAGAATAGGCTACTTAGGACAGCAATGGTGCTGGAGGTGGAAGGTAGAAGGCGAGTTGGTGGCCAGAAAGACCTGGTCAAGAGTAGGGCACTGGAAGAAGACATGTAAAGGGTGAACATCACAGAAGATATGGCAGATGATAGAAAACAGTGGAGGTAACTCATATCACGTCCAACTCCAGAAGTGGGAAACAAAGGACGTTCATGAATTAGAATATGATGATAATGATGACTAAATCAGTTTATGAAAATGTAATATAAATTTCTTGAATGTATGCATCACCATGTCCTCTTTTCCATGTTTTAATCAAAATATTTTTGATTTTAATTTTTCCATGTTTCTTTATTGTCATAGACAAGCTAAGGTTAAGAAAAAACCCCGAGTTAAGAAAAAATTACAGCAGCATTTCCTTCTCTAAGGAAAAGGTTACAATAATTACAAAATACAAATTATTTAGATTCTCTTACCAGTAGTTGTGAAAGTTCAAGTACTCTTCCTGCAGTATCAACAACAATTAATGTGTTACCATCTCGACGAGCTGTGTTAAGGATTTCAGCTGTAAACAAGCACAACGATAAAATATTGAGCAAACATACGGTATTAGCCAGTCTGCCTAATATGTATAATTATATAGATCAAGGGGAAAATAAAAACATTAAAAAAAGTATAGAGTTCAATAAATCCAACACCTCCCTGCTTGTATACGTTTTCAAGAATGTTTATCCTTCCAACAAAAATAAAAACGTGATAAAAAGCAGGGTTAAAAGTTAAATATATTAATTCAGGCATAAACTTGTAAAATAAAAGTCAAAACAAGAAGTCATTCCATTTTTGATGTTCTTTAATTATAATATTTCGGCTGTCATCCAACAGCCACCATCAGATAATGTGGAGTAATACAATACATGTAAATTTATCTAATTTTAACAGCGTCAAGGGAATAGATTGACCTTGCTTCATTAAACGTGTTCGTGCAAAATCTGGTATATTGTATAAACTTAGACCATAGTTATTGCAGCAGTAGCATTTGCAGGTTTTAAAAAGCTGCCATTTTTTTTAATATACCTTCTGGCTCAATGATTTTGATCTTGAAACTTACTCATAAGCTGTGTGTCCCTCTCTCTTCTTCTGGCTTGAACATTAAGTGCATTGTAGGAATCAGTAATCAGAAGCAATGGTCGACTCAGTGTTTCAAGAACTGCACCATTCAAATGCCTGGTAAAATAAATTAAAAAAGATTTTTCTAGTTGTCAGATCATTACTTATATTCTATCAATATTTTTTGTTATTCTACTTCTTGTTAAAAGAAAATTTTACTCGACACTCAAACTAGTTTAAAGACAAGTTTACTAGAAGTGTGTGGACTAGCAGAGTGCTGGTACAGTGATTTTGAACTGTGCTGGGGTATTAGAAGGCAACAACAACAGTGCAACATGGACAAATTAGTAAAGGACCTACAGTATGTCTATACATGTTCCACCTAGGAACTGTGAGAATCAGGTTCAAAGAAGTGATATAATATATACATGTTGTATTTTTCCTAGATGCTAATGTAGCTCAATATGTTCTTTCGATAGGGCTTCTGATATTGTGCGATGGTGCGATCCTGCATAATTGATCAATAATCACATCCGATCGCATAATTCGCAAATTTCCGCACAATCGCGCATAATTCTTACAAATAACATAATGTATGAGTCAATAAAAATGGTACAATCCTGTGACAGTTTTCTTTGTAGTGCTTTATAATGCAATTTCACAGTAATTTATTGCCCAAAACATCGCAAAAAAGGACAAAAATCGATCACCATTCGATATGTCGTCTCGTAAACGTGCAGCTAGAGTTAAACTTTGCTCCATAAAGCTACTTGATGTATATATGCACTTGTTCGCACCTAGCATTAGGCAGGGCATCTGGTAGAGTGCGGTAAAAAATGAAAAATAATGCGGAAAATTTTGTCAAATAGTGCGGAAATAAAGCTCAAAAGTGCGGAAATAGTGCGGGATGTTTCTGGTTGCTTTTGTTACTCGAAGAAGTGTTTTTATTCTCGAAAGTATGTTATGTCAAGATGATTTTTGCGATACTTCTACCAGTAACAAAATATATCTAACTAAATTATAAATTGACTGGGAAAAAATTTGCAAAATATATAATGCAATTTTTTTTAAAAGTATCAAAGCCTGAAGTAAAATCAACTCTATGCGCTTAAACAAATTTGCACGTATAATCAAATTACTAAAACAACAATTCAACCGCATTTAACTTCAATTCTGTGTACGTGCCCTCCTCTAAAAAGTTGGAATGACGACTCTCTAAGGGACTTGTGATCTTTCTCTGCCTGCTAATCTGCCGCTGTCGCTTCCACAAAGTAAGATACGATTTGACCCATGGTGAAAGATTGAAGTGTATTTATAACCGACTT
>JAOBAY020092340.1:0-10021 GCA_025331085.2 Zoanthus sociatus | reverse complement strand
AATTCAAAAGAATATGTTACCCCAAACGAGGCGAGCAAGGCTTATTTGAATAAATACAAAAGAATTTAAAAGTAGTCCCCATTTATGAAAGTGGTCTATAAATGATTCATCGACTTTCTCCGACAAGCAGTCGGACTTACCCCGAACACTTTCCGATCTTAACTAACTCAGAGTGTTAGCATAGTGCTACTTTTGCCACGAAAATTAAGACAAATACCTTTTGGCCCCGGGTTTCCTCGAGGGCCCTCCTCCCCACGATCACCAGGGGGTCCAATCATACCCTTGGCACCAGGCCTTCCATCGACTCCATCTGTTCCAGGATCACCAGGGAAACCTGGTTCCAACACTTTTTCTTCAACGTACTTGGCCGGACTACCTTTCTGACCTTTAGGACCACGAGGCCCTAAACAGAACAAAAATAAAAATGGTTTTCAGTGAAACTAAGTCTCTACCATACTGTGATTACTAGGTCATGAGGAAGGAACACAGACTGGAATTTAGTGAACTGTTCAAGCCTCAGAACGGACATTCCAGTTTTCATCATTACCACCTTTCTGCCTTTCCCTTTGGATAAGATAGATATGTAAATTAATTTTCTTATTACAATAGAACATAAACGATTAGCCAATGTAAAAAATACCATAATACTCTTTATTTGTTCGGCCAAAATTTTGCATAAGCATTGTTTCCAGTCTCTCTTGGGGTCATTGTAAGTCCCAAGACAATTTAAAGACAATGGTTATGCAAAATTTTGGCTGGACAAACAAAGAATATTCTGGTGTTTTTGATATTGACTAAATACCAAAGCATAAACTTTGATGTACATACAATACTTTAACAGAACCTAAGCGAACAGAGATTGGTGAGAAACCCTAACTTGTTTTTTAAGGACAATATGGGAACAAAATATTAGAGGAACATCGGCTAATTTAGATGCAATTAATAAAGTTGAAACTGTTAACAATTCGCTTAATACGATTTCTTGTTTAATTATTATATCCGGGCATAAAAATGCCTTGAGATTTATTAAACGAAAACCTTTGAAAATGTTTAGAAACCGTTTCTTATGCATTTTTAGATATTCAACTTCCAATGGCGTCTAAGTACTGTCGAGTATTGTCCCTTCAATATCCCAGCGGTTATTAGTTTCAGAATAATTACGTACTCATACTAAACCACAGTACTCACACGATCGCTTAACCGCTTATGCATTTTTTTTCAAATTGCATTTTTTCCCCAAATAACAATAACACAATTGAAATGTGGTATTATTCTTGATTACACTCGGTTTCATACATTAACCTGCATTGTCAAAGGGGGTTCAATACCTATTAGTCCTGGAGGACCAGGCAAGGCAGTACCATTTGGACCAGGTGGACCTGGATCTCCTCTCACTCCAGGAAAACCATTTTCTCCTGGTGGCCCTTGAACTCCTTTATTGCCATCTTCTCCAGAAGTGCCAATAATAGATTCGCCATTATCACCTTTTAGACCTTTTATAAAGATGATTCTTAAGTTAGGTTCAATACTATTACTAATGACATTTTAAAATTACTTTTAATAACCATAATAGACAGCAAAAACCGTCCTAATGCACTCTTAAAAACAAACTGGATCAGAGTTTAATTTTCTGGTGGCTACTTTCCATTTTCAATGATTCGAAGAAGATCATTTATCAAACCTTTCATCCCTTTCTCTTCCACTATTCATCAAATCCATTTCTTTCAAGGTGGCCTTGATATATTGTCCTGGACTTTCTCAATAATATTATCTCTCGGCGTACAACATGTCCATACGACCTTGACCGGTTTCCTCTCACAAATATTTCTAATCTAATCTACAGGTTCTTTTTCATTAAAAGAGTTAAAACTACCTAAATTTTTGACGTATGTAATGCTTTTTCAGGATCTGTATATGATTAAGCAACTAAAAAACGAGAAAAAAACAATAAGAGCTTTTGTCAGAGATATAAACTAAGGCATCAAACAATAAAAGAATAATATTTAAAAAATATTGAAAACAATAAAATTGAAATAAATAGTCAAATAAAATCTAAGTAAGATGTCCAGTTTGCTTTGACATTTTTTAAAATTCTAAAATATTTTGAAATTCAAGAATTAATTGCTGTCAATCTTTTGACAGTAATTTAGTTTACCTGCAAATCCAGGTGGACCGCGACCACCACTAATACCATTCCTCCCAGGTATTCCAGGGAAACCATCGATACCTTTCATTCCAGGAAATCCAGGCAGGCCAGGATTCCCTTTATTACCTTGCATCCCATTTGCACCAGTCTCTCCAGAGGTTCCAGCGAAGCCTTTATCACCAAGTGGACCACGATTGCCTGGGTTTCCTGGTCGCCCAGAATCACCTTTCATACCTTTCGTTCCTGGCATACCATCTAGCCCATCTTCACCCGGTTCGCCAGGTGGGCCTACTGGTCCAGGCACACCTTTGGGGCCTGTTACCGTTTTACCTCGGTAAAAAGATCATAGCTTTTTTAAGTAAAAATACTAAAAATTTCACTAAGAAGCCCAAGTGGAAAGTGAAATAATAAAATCTGTATACATGTATTCAATTATTGTGGAGAGACAAAGGTCATAACGACAAAAACAAGACAAAAATTTTCTTACTTGGTGGACCAGGATCACCCTTCATTCCAAGGTCACCTTTTTCTCCCTGTGGTCCGGGACTTCCAGGAGGTCCATCTAGTCCATCTACACCGTTTTTGCCATTAGGCCCTGGCAAGCCAAAAGAACCATCCGGTCCAGGAGGTCCTGGAGGTCCTTGATTTCCTGATGGGCCGGGATCACCAACTAAACCTGTGAATGTTAAATTTTAAAGTTTAAATTCTGCTCAAAAAAACTTCAAAATCCATCCATATGCAGGTGTACGATTCCTAGTTTGTGAGGTTTAGATACAAAAGAAATGTAATACTGATGGTGACCAACTGCATTCAAGGCTATGGCTTTAAACGAGTTGTTTCATTCTGCAGTGGGGATTGGCCTATATCATCACAGATATTTCTAATTCAAGTTAATATATACCATATGGACCAAGCGCGATCTAATTGGTTTAGAAATAGTAGATGTGAGATAACATTTACCTTCAAAATAGTACATAATGACACCAAAACAAAATGGCGGACCAAAGTAATCGCACCGCGTCCGTTTTTTGGATTGTATTTGAGCATTTTGGTTTAAAAGCAAGAGGATTTTAATAGAGTTTGAAGACATCCTTTGTTTTAAGACATCTACGGGATTAGAAGTTAGGGGCAGAACCGGCGTATAAGATAGATTTTAGGACCTAGAGTAAAGCTGCATTTTCCCCACTATTTGGAATCCAGACTTTTTTTTATGAGATAAGAATTGTATTTGTCTAAAATTAGAATATTTTACCTCGGCATGCCTTTCCAACTGTTTCTTGCACATAAGAAAATAATTCATCAAAACCCCTTGCAACCAAGACGTCATTGTCATTATCAACCAGGAGCCTTAGCTGTTTTCTATCAACACTACCAATGCCGATGGCAATAACTTTCACTCCAATATCCTTAATGGGTTTTATAGCTTCAGTTAGGGGAATTTGATCTGGAGCTTTATCGAGTCCAGTCTGATTACCGTCAGTCAGGAAGACCATTACCTGAAAGAGCAGCATCGACATTTAATTGTATGATATGAGATTTGAATGTTGAGAGACATTTGTATTTCTCCGGTGGATCAGGAAAAATGTCTTGGGCCACAAGCATCAATCACGATTTTTGGCAAACTAAATAGAAACCACTTACCCAATATTAATCAAAGTCTTACTAAAACCAGGCCTTTAACCCCAACTAAATATGGTGCTGGATGAGAAATTTTGCTTAAATTTCGCGGTAAAAATGTTCATTATTCAGAATAAGAACTTGCATTTTACAATGTAACGTAAATTGTCTGAGTACTGATGAAGTTTCATGGTATGAGTTAAGTTTTAAAAACAAAACTTAAATTTGTTTATTTAGGGTTCCTAGTTACATGTTTGCTGTTTAATGCTGTTTGTAAGGCTCGATATATAGAAGCTCAATGAATAGTAAGAGGACTTTTGTTAACATTGATTTTTTGGTGAACTGCATAAGATAGCCTGGTACCTGTATATGATCGAATGGAGTTTCTTGTTTCACTTTGTATTTAGCTGAACATAGTCATTAAGAATCTAGAGTGGTGGTCTTTAACCACTCTATTATCTCACTGGCCAAATCATCCCATCTCCAGCATGGTTTCTAAAAGAAAGGTCTACCACTACTAACTAACTATAATGAGCACTATCACAAGTGGAATTGAGATCGATACCACCTTTCCGATATATCTAAAGCTTTGGATAAACGGTCACACAAAGGCTAGAGCAACACGGCATCAGTGGATCACTGCTCTTTAGATTTCTGAGCTACCATAGTGGTGCACTACAAGACTTGTTATATATATAAGACTGTCAAAAGGGGCCTATAGCGGCCAAAATAACTTTCTACTAGACGATTCTTGGTTAGTTACCTTCGTTTCAATTCGTTTTTAATATTTGGTTAAAAGTTGAAACATCAGTTTTGTTTGCTTAAATTATAAATGTGCAAAAAGAATAGTTATAATAAATGGTAAATCCATACCAAATTGATACGTTTATGTCAATAGTTCGGTTTTAATTCGTTCAGTTAACAAGATTATATTAAAAAAGCCTTTTCAAAAGGACATCTGAAAAACAGATTAACACAAATGTTCAAGAAAGAGACGATACATTTAAATTTAAATTTCGATTTTACAAACATGTTTCGGCAGGACCGTTCGTCTTTCTCGGTCTTAGTGTTAAGCGGTGTTTGCACATTTACATAAAAACTGAAGAAGATAGAGGTTTCTGCCGAAACATGTAAAGTTTAGATTTAGATTGAAATGAGTTGTTTCTTTCCTGAAAAAAAGAATTTAAAAAGAATAGCCAAGAATTTTGCCATAAAGTAGTCATTTGACCTAGCGTTTTCCTTTGCTTTGTATAACTTAATGATTCACTGGCCTAGAACAAAGACTATTGTTTCTGTTTAGTTATATATATTTGTAAATGTAAATTTCCTTCATTTTCTTGATAAGGATGACAAGATGTCATCGAAACGTCGGAATCTATCAGCGTTAGTTTTTCTGATCAATATTTGATGTGGACACCTATATAGGAGAAATTGGGAGTTGATTAGTTGACCAAATCAGAGATTAGTCAATAATTGCGTTTCATGACACATTACACGAGAACTACTACATAACTTAGACTAATAGCTAGCTACTGCAATGTAATATCCAAGGGAAAAAAATATAGATCAATATACCTTTCGTGCATTTGGCCTCATTCCTCCTTGTGTTGTGAAAAGTTGCTCAGATGCTACTCGTAGTGCTAAGTCTATTCTGGTAAAACCCCGGGTGTGTTTAACACTGTCAACACGATTTTTTATTGAATCTGAGTCATATAACTCATTAAACCGGAGCTGAAGACTAGCCGACGTACTGTATTCAATCAATCCCACATGCGTCTCATCTGGTCCAATCAAGAGATATTCTACAACATCCTTAATAAATTTCTTCAATTTGGTGTAGTCTCTAGGATGTATACTTCCAGAACCGTCCATGACAAAGGCGTAGTCTGCACGTTCTTGTCCACAAACTGATAATCAATAAAAGCAGACTATCGTTAAATGAACATCTTTTACACTTTACTGTTTTTTATTATCGCGTATGCGATCCAAGTCTCTATGAGGACTAATAAGACTGAAACAGCTCTTCACCGCTACTATCATTCAGGTTAACCTAGATTGCATTAAAATGAGACAATGTGCCATCTCGTAAAACAATGTGAAGTTTTAAAAAACTATTCAAGTCCATTTTACTGTCCTAGTCAGTAGCTCTCTTTATAACTCAATTGTATAGACCTCTCTGTTGAATCAGTTGTTTAACAATGCAGATAAAAGTTAAATAGGCCTTAACACTAGAGCGCTATTTTCAAGAGACCAGTCAACACCACGCAAGTGAATGAGGATATAAAAATACTTAGTAACTAGTTGGAGAAGATGCTCTTAGTGTAATCACTTACGGATTTGTCCTGGTTTGCCTTTGGGGCCGGGAGGGCCATCAGGTCCATCCGGACCAGTAATGCCATCTTGACCTGGGGGACCCGGAAATCCTGGAGGACCAGTACGTCCCGGATCACCTGCTTGTCCAAGAGTTCCAACATCGCCTTTTGGTCCTGCAAAAGGTAGGATAGAAAGAATTGTGGATTTCCTCAATAATTAGCCGTGACTCTTATGATAAGGCGACACTTAGAATATGCTGTTTCTTCTAACCTGGTTGTCCATTAAAACCCATGAGACCATCTGCTCCTGGAATTCCAACAATTGAATCACCAGGGTCCCCTTTCATACCCTTTGGTCCTGGATCACCTGGAGGACCCCCTGCTCCAAGCATTCCACCAGGAAATCCTTTTGGACCTCTTCTGCCATCAGAACCCTTTCGACCAGGTGGGCCTATGTTTCCACGTGGTCCAAGATCGCCTTTGAATCCTATGAAAAATATGGTTACAATAATTTAATGTTTCTTGAGCACAATATTAATAATAATGATAATAATAATAATAATAATTATAATAATTATTACTGAACAATGAAAAGCTCTTATGACCAAGACATAAATTATTCTCGTTCACCTCAGTACGATTTTATTGCAAATCAATTTGATTTCTTCAAGCGGGAGGCAACAACTATTGTCATGCAAGTGGTACTTAACGCATATGTCATTGAAGAAATTTCTAAGGTGACTCTTGTACATTGTACTAAAGGCCAAAATGGTCTTATATATTTGGTGAATTTAGGACTACTCGGCACCATTTGCATAACCCTTAACCCTTTCAACAAGCTTGACTGAAAAAAGTAACGTCCACTAATTACTCCGAGAATCTTTCTGTATGAACAAAATTAATGCTATGTTGATATGTTAAGGCACTCATGTGCCTTAGTTCCATTGAAATTTCAATTATATACGTTCAAACGAAATCAGAGATACAAAAAAATGAATAAAAAAAGAATCATAATCAATTAGGTATTCAAAAACAAACGTATTAGAGGTGTATGCAATTATGCATGCAGAATGGTTTTAGGATGTATTATCACCACAGCCAACGGCTTCCCTGCGATCAAGCTAAAAAAAATCATATGTACAAATTAAATACTTAACGGTTGGTCTATCTTGACAAAAGCATCCGTATCAAAAATACTTGAATGATATGTAATGTTTTCTATTTCTATCCGGTTGCTACCACTCTAATCCTTGATACTTTATTACTAAGAAGACCCACTGGTAAACCAGTTTTGAGTGTTCGAGAGATTTTTGTTTTAAGCGAAATTGAAGTTAAAACTGTCACAATTATGCATCGAACGCTGCAAGATAGGCTGTAAACATAGCAAAATGTGCTAGTTATCACTAGGCCTATATTCAAAATAGATATTTTGACCTTTTTGTTCGATCCAATTAAATTCTTCCCAGCATATTCCGGTTGCTATAATTTTTTAATTTGTTCCAGAGTGTATAATATGAAAGTATGAAATGCAAAGCTAAACCAACTCGTACCCTTGAAAAACTTTAATAAAACGTTTCGGCCGTTTGGCCTTCTTCAGTAGCATTACAAGTTAAAAAATGCATGATTTAGACTAAAAATTCTACTATATTTAAGATAAAGGTGCTAAAAATTACAAAATAAATATGTCTCAAAGGATAATTAACAAATAATAAGGTTTAAAAATATGTTTATCTATAATTCTATAAAGCTAGCTATGTTTAGTAAAATTACAAACTTATACTAGAAGTTTCTAATAGAAAGTGAAGTGCTGCGAACTGATGCGATTGTGTTACATAAAATTATACAAGACAGTGAGAGATAAACAGGATCTAAAATAAGCATCGTTCTTCTTTAGAATCAATACTGCTTTAATGTCAGTCAAAATTTGCAATTGTAAATTAATGCTTGTGTGGTTTAATGGCTGAAAAAGTATTGTAAGGTCATTTGTTATTGTGCTGACATTTGATCCGAAGAGAACTTATTAAATTAAACAGATCATGAAGACTTTGAGCATAAATAATAATAACAGAGTTATTAAACTCCATACATTTCCATATTATATATGTTACTGTAAAACCATTTTCACGAAAATTTCATAAATCGCTCGAATGTAAATAACATGTATTGCAGCAGAAATTCTAAGCAATAAAATTAAACTAATTTTCAGAATGATTAAGGTCCGTATATTCTCATACATTCACATTCTCCGATTACTTCAGTACGAAAAACAAAATATAGTATGAAAATCTATAAAGCAATTACTTACAAGTCGCTAAACGCACGTGATGATTTGAAAATAAACAACAGAGCTAAATAATCGTAAAAGCATGCACATTCAATGCCATTGCATTTGTTCTCCTCTAACTTCACGCACAATAGCATTCACGCAGTCTGTCAAACCGTGTCCTACGCATGTGTTTAAGACTTCGCTACCGCTGACCGCTGTACTACCTGTTCACAAAAGCATCCATAAATCGCCAGCCAGTCCAAAAATCGAGTTTGTAACGGGCATTAACCACAGGTAGCCCGTCACGTATACGATTAGTGTTGCTGCTTACTCGCTACGCTCGCTCGCAGCATAAACGCAAACATGCAACAATTTTTTAACGTTCTGTAGCCTTCCATTCTTTACACATTTGTTATTCGTTTGGTTCCGAGGGAAAACCATGCAGATCAAGCTAGTCATAGGGTCATTTCACCGATTTCAGATGAAACTTTGCATGGAAGTATATATAACTTCGGGAACTACGAACTTTGGAACTAACAGGAATATATTTGGAAAGCTTGTTTAGTTACTGGAGTAATAGGAAGCCTGTGGCTGTACAGGAAATGTAACCGGCATGTAAATAAAATTTTTATGACGGCTTCCATTACTTCTCATTTTGAAGAGATCTTTTTGAAAACAATTGTAAATTTAAAAGTACAAATTGGATGAGAAATAACGGCTTTGTTTGCCGCTGATTTGAAGTTTTGGTGTATTGGTGGCAAAATATAGCAGACTGAAAAATTAGTCATCACGAGCTGAGGTTTTAGCCGGGAGCTAATTCACTCCCTCAATCGGCTGTAACCTTTTAGTCTGATAATTAATGCATGCAGTATAGTTATATATATAGTAAACTATATATTCGAGTTTACATAGGGAAAAAAAGCAGATCTCGAGCTCACTACTTTTTGCCTCCCGAGTAGATGTTCAAAAGACGACTCTCTTGTCACTAAGCTATATAAAGACAAAACTATCCATAGTTATCATAAATTCAATCTTCAATACGCTATGGGTTTATAACGCATACGCAATTTTACTTTTTTTAGAGTTATTGTGAATTTCAACACGAGCAAGAGAAAGAAACGTTTGATACAAATTCAAGCAATTCTCAATTAAAGATTTTATGGCTTCATCGCCCCATGTAATAAGGTAATCTGGAATCCAGAATCCAGGAAATTTTAACCTGTGGAATCCGGAATCCAGCTACATTTGGACCTGTGGAATCCGGAATCCACGGACATAGAATCCGGAATCCAGCTACTGGAATCCGGAGTCCAGCAACCTTTGGGCCGTCGAATCCGGAATCTATGGAAATGGAATCCAGAATCCACGGACATTGAATCCGGAATCCACAGTGTGGAATCCAGGATCCAAGGCTATCTTGGATTACCTTACTAGGGCCGAACTTCAAATTACGTCAAACGTTTGGATTTTTGGTTTTCTTTATGTTTCAGTTCTGTGATCGTTTTTTAGAGCAGTGTTTGACGTGCTTTAAAAGTTAATTACAGCTAGGAAAGGTAGCCAAAGATCAAAAAGGTTATACTGGATATATTGGAATGTGAAAAAGGACAGCTTGAGAAATGTTTTGGATTTCACTGATATCTGTGCCCGGTTGGGGAGAGAAGAATAAGGAGGGGGGGGGGG